>ML781654.1:479400-524255 GCA_009831015.1 Picea engelmannii | reverse complement strand
ATTGAGCATGCAGGAATCATAAAATTAAGTTCAATCTTTTTATCTCATAACATTACAGAATGCTTGTATTCAGTTGTGCAGGGCATGCACCGTTCTTTCCAGCCTACCGTCACTTAAACGCAGGAGTTTGGAAATACAATAAGCATAATCACTACGAATCAAGTATGTATATGTATAGCACAAGTACAAGCATTCAATCATGCATTTCAATTCAATTACACATAGTATGTGAAATACTTATATATTACAGTTGATAGTCGACCAACTGACTATGGTTGTTCTCCTTTCCACCCAACCATAGGATGAGATGCATTCACTCTTAGAATTTTAGCCACCCCTGGGCCAACCTATGATACCACTGGGGATTATCTCTCAGGTTCTCAACAAGATTTGAAGGTCACTCTCCTTCACTCTAATATTGGTAGATATTTTCCCTTACATTCACCTAGCCCAGGTCTCTTCAAGGTTTATCAAATGCCTTCTAGGAATCAAACTCGTGGCCCTATTTGTTATGACCCAATGCCTTATAAATGATAAGAAATCAATAAAATTCAGTCCACTTCAAGGGGGAAACCTCCTTTACAATATATAAACTTTATAACCTGTTGAGCACTCAACACACCCTAAAAAATCCTATGTCAATTTTTCACTTTTTGGGTACCACTTAATGTTTTCACTATCTGAATTCGATTTTCTTTTGAGAATTTTTTTGTCTTTGCTTGTTCTCTTATCTCTCATTAGATATTCAAGTTTGTTTAACTTTTGAAACTTCATGAATCAAAAATCCAAAACACTTTACCCAACGTGCTCCAAAATTCAGCATCGGAAGGAATTAAGAGGTGTAAAAGAATCACTCGAAAAACCTCAGTCGTCGAGCGTCGATCTTCACCGGCATCGGCGAAAGGAAGATTTTGTTTCACGACAAGTATCACCTACGGACATCACTGATAGCTGATCCCCTTCAACATCGGTAAAAGGCGAAGGGAGTCAATGTTAAGAGAGAAAGAAACAATATCATTGATATTTGATACCTGATGCACTTGTCAGAATCGAAGAAGACCGAACCATAATGAACATTTCGACCATGATAAAGGGATTTCCCCGATCACTGATTCCCAAACTGCTTCGGCATCGGGAGTTTTCAAAGAATCTAATCAAAAGAAAGCACGCGATAGGTTTATCCCCAATACCTTTTTGGCATCGGCGATCCCAGTTTTAGTTTAGAACGCACAACGTGAAGAAAGTCCCGAATCCGACTAATACTCATGAGTTAAGTCATCAGTATTCAATGCCATGTGTCTTTTCTAGATTGGAGAAATGTATGACCCAGATTTACCCCGAGTCATTCTTGGTCCCCTAAATCCAAGTCACACCTCCGAGCCATTTTTTCCACATTAGCACCGTGCGATGAAATCGATCGGCGTCGGAGGTTTTTTGTAGAAGGATATCAACGAAAACGTCCATAGCACATTGTCGATCCCCATTCTGCCCACTAATAAAGAGACACAGTGGGACGTTTTAGCGCTAGATACGTTTAGATTCAGAGAATTTAAGGGACCAATTAATTCCAAAACTCACATTAGTTGTCACTTCATGTGCGAATCAAAGCAGTCGTTTGAAATTATCGATAGAACACATCACCCTCCGCGCCTTCGCCATCAACCCACAATGAATTTAAGTTGTAGATATTCAATGACAGATTTGTTTGAATTCTTCTCATCACTCGGATTAAATGGTTGATACGACAAGGTAAGTTCTTCCTCGGTTTAAATTGTTCGAAACCATTCTGCGCGCAAAGGCATTTCAGAGCATCGGGAGGAGAGAAACGAGCGATTCAAAAGCTGCAGAGATCCTGTGAGTAACAAATAACCAGGTTTAGCAATCTTTACAGGTATGTACCACTCTGTGGATTTTTCATGCTTTCACTTTATATATATATATATATATATATATATATATATATATATATATATATATATATATATATCTTATCCTGTGTTTCTTTGTGCGTCGTCTCTAAAAGATTCATTTCGATTATAGGACCAATGCCTCCAAGAAATCTAACCACCAGGAGATCGTTGAGGGTGCCCAAGCTGAAAGATCCATAGGTAGGAGAAGGCTCTTCTCTGGGGGCCGCAAAATAGTTAGAATTTGTGCCAAGACTGGAACCAATCATTAAAACATCTACACATAAGTTTTTCACTCAAACTCCATCCTTTGGAGACACGGAGGCAAGCATCGAGACCAAGTTGGTACTCCCACATTGGGGGGAACTCTTCAAGAATATCAGCTGGGAATAATTCCCGGAATACATCCTGCACAATGACCTAGATGTAAGAGCGCTCAACGATGAAGTTTTCCTAAATATCTGAAGATCGTACCTGCACATGGTAACAAGCATAACTCCAGTGTTCCCTTGCATAGAACTCCTGATGTGGTTCATTGACCACATGGACACACAAAAATGTTTGATTAATGACGACAATGGAGAGGGTGTCGGAGTGTTCCTTCCGGTGGAGGTCCAAAAATATTACAAGTTTAGAGACCCGGAGGAGCGACTAAACACTGATTTCGTCATGGAATTATATGAGCACCATGAAAACAATTGGGTAATGGCCTCATGGTGGCGAGAAGATAAGATATACACAAACCAGACTTCCAGCTGGTACCAAATGACCAACCTAAGAGAACCATACATATTCCTAATGGATCTCATCTATCGGTTGTATGGGGAGAAAGACTGCTCCATATTTTTGGAGGCATGGATTCCTCTAGCATACACAGTAGCTATTTGTGGGAGTGTCTTCAGCTGGGGAGCCATCATCTCCAAGAAACTAAGCATCTGCATACAACAGGCTCAAACAACGAAATAATGGGAGACTCTAGCCTTCTACATGGAATTATACTTGATGGACATCATGTGTGCCAGAAACGTCTTCGTCGGCATGAACCAAATATGGCACATCAGAGAGCTCCTATTTCATGTGTATTTCAACATTTGCGATGAATTCATCATCCTACTCCCTCATCTGCGATGAATTCATCGCACACATTTATTTTATTCTTTTCAAGAAAGAGTGTCTGAGACTATCAACTACGGCTAAAAAGGTGACATCAAAGGTCGGCCACTGGTATTTGGACGAACACGATACCTACATTAGATTATTTAGGGCCACCAGAGCACCTCATCTCCTACCAACACATGTCCCTGACTGGCTTGTAGTGGGAGAGATATGCTACCAGACCATCCTGAAAGGTTACAACACCACCTTGGTCAAGGGTAAGAAGCAGGCGTTTATACCTTATGGATTCCATGTAGGCTTCTACCTATTGAAAGACACCTCTCAAGCCAAGCAGGAAGGGTTGAACCAATTATAATTTCAATTCCAAACTAGCCAATTCCAAAAGCATGACCCAAAGGGTCTAGTCTTGAAACATGGTTCCCATGTGTCATCCTGCTAGCCATACGCCCACAAAATTTTTGAAGATGAAGTCTTCATAGAAAATTCCCAGGATTGGGTTGAAGTTGTGGAAAGCATGGCCAATCATAAAATGACCAGTTTCAAATCCATGACCCTAGATGAACATGCAACGATCCTATAACAATCGACTCAAGGGGCCCTCAGGGCCAGAGAAGAAATGATAGTAACTGAAACAATAGAAGCAACAAAATCCCCCCTTGTAGGGTCGATGCAAGGTAGAGGTACATGATGGCTCAGGACACGTGGGAGAGGGGGTTACTTATGATAGAATAGGTGTAACAGTTAATTGATCGGTTGTAATATGATCCAGACCTCATAAGTATGACAAGGCTCCCTGACAATAACCCATATGAAATCCAGATAGGCCCAAGCATCCCTGAACTGATAGATATTGATGAAATCACTGGTTTAGATGACCTTGAATTCACAAGGCCACCGATCAGATCACTGATAGGTGTTTCGACTCAGCTAGAGACAATCAAAACATTAGGGAGAACAAGTGTGCCAAACCCCCTAAGCAAAATGATAAAAATATATGCTGATGATGAGAGCCCATAAGTATCCCTTGTGACCCCTATACACATCGAAGAGGAGAAGGAAGACGTCTTCCCCTGTTCCCTATGCTCAAATTTAGGGGCTTCCATAGAACGAACAAGAATTCGAGAGTGTCCTAAACATTGAGCTACCCAATGCACCGAAAACCCAAGCGGACAGTCTGAAGGATGAGCTAGGTTCGGACAAACCAAAGGAAGGATATCCATAGCAGGAAATCGACGTCTCAATGACCGATGATCAAGTAAGTACCAAGCCTACCCCCGATGCCTCAATTTCAATCGATACTCAAAACTCTGATGAGCGTTAGACAGAAGTCGGGCCTTCAAAACACAGGGAGGAATTTCGAGAACCCAACCTTGAACAAGTATATACCATTGGGAGTCTCGAGAATACACTCACCTAGGAAGATCAACAAATTCCCAAACCCGTGGATGAAGTAGTCAACATACATGCCATCTCTTATGACCGAAAAAGGAAGGTTATTGTCTAGAGAACCACCAAGAAGAGGAGGATCACTTTATATCACTCCATCCTCATCACTACAGAGGAAAACCCGATCAACACAAAGCATTCTAAAACATTCGAACTTATCGGCGCAGGGATGGAAATCAAGGATGCCACCCTGGATAGAGCTAAAAGGGAAGAAGAGGAGCTAGTTGTTTCTTTAAAGGAATTGGAACATTTGCGCCACTTGGAGAAATATTACCAGTACACCACACATGTCGCGGTGTACCTAAGGAGTGAATTCAAGGAGGCCTACAACAATTTTATAGGTGAACGACACATATTCACTATGAGGATAGTCGAGATGAAATAAGACACCCTCATAGCGCTAGCCACGTGCAAAGATATGGAGAGGTGGTACGAGAAGGCGCAACAAGCTGTGGAAAGAATCGACTATATTAGCACAATGTAAAAGGGTTGGGATGCCGAAGAGCATGACATCTGGGTGATAAGGGAAATCAACATCGACCGCATCAGGAAATCAGCCAAGTATTAGTTTAAAATGTCCCAGGAAACTCACTGAGAAATCCAAGAGAAACGGTCCAAGTGCGAGAAAAACTGGATCAAGATCAATCGGGTGATGAAATACATCGGACTCCCTGAGTTTTGCACACCCAATGACTTTGTGGACTTGCGCGACATAGTCAAGTCTCACACCGATCACAACTCATCATGGGTCGAAGAAATAACAAAGGTGACCAACACAGTGCCAGGTCAGGTGCGACAGTTTATGGAGCACCCGATCAAATATCGGGCTATGCTGCAGCAGTTAAGTGCCAGTATAGTCAAGCGTCGGGCACATGCGGTAGAGATAAGAGAGATTCACTCAGCCCCAACGGAACAACATAGATTCTTGTACACCAACACCTGCGAGGATATGTTCATCAAGTGGTCAGAGTACGAGAAGAGTCACCCACTTAAGTGATATCCTGAGATGACTCTTGGAAAGATTGATAGAAGAAGGCACCATCTGGCAAGTTTTGTTTTTATTAGTTGCCTTTACTAGTTATTTTTAGTTAATAGTATTTTATAAATAGGAGAATCGACCTATTAACAAAGGTCGATGGTTGTTGCAAGAAACTCTCATTTTTGGTTTTGTTAAGAACTATTTCAGAGCTTCCTTTAATTGAGAAGTCCTTTGGGACCAGAGACAAGTTTGTGTTTTTAATCAAATGCATGTATGATTGGATGTGGAGAAGAATTATTTCTTATTTTTTCTCATGAATGGATGCAGTAACGACTAAGAGCTATTAAATATATTGATAAGTTATGTGATTCAATGTTTTACAGTTCTTGTCTTTAATGATGAAAATAAATTGTTGTGTTATTATGTGATTGATGATTAGAGTTGAGTGAATTATTTTACTTGCCATTATTTATCACATGCATGTTTTCTTCTGATAATTTGTATCTCAGTCAGTAATTGGAATATCCACACGGTTAATGTATTAGTACTAGGCCTGTGGTAGACGATCATTGTCTGCATGCTAGAGTGAAAGGGTTATCCCAAGCTCAGCATCTTCTCCAGTAGTTAAGTTTGTTCCCATTTTGTTTCTTTGTTGGTTTATATTGGATTTCTCTTATATCATTCCTACCTAAGAGAAAACACAAAAAGAGAACGTCTGAACTGAAGGATAAACCCTTCACAAGAAAACGTAAATCCCATCGATTATTTTGGCGGGATTGCAAAATATGGACAACCATTCCACTATTAAACACTGTAGAGTCTAATTGGGCCTCAGTGGTGGGTTTGGTTCCTGTTGTTGAGTTAAAGGGATTAAGGACCCCTCAACATAATTGGCGCTAGAAGGAGGGCTTGAAGAATTAATGGTTGAGTACATATTTTGCATACTATTTCAAACAACCTGTAGATTCAAAACAACCCACATGCATGGCTAGTCATTCCCAAGACAACCCACACACACTGAGTACTCCTGAAACGAGTAACTCAACATAGCACGAGGAAGAACGCTTGTTCCATGATATACTATACGCTCTTCCTCATGAGGAATTGAATCAATTCAGAAGAATCACAAGAGCGTATGCCCGACAGATCAGTTCACTGCCCTTAGATCCATTACTTCCTCGAAGAAAACAAATAAGAATACTAGTGGTCGAATCCTCAGACCAATTTTTCATGCTCACGGTAGAATACCTAATCAATTTCTCCCTCACTGAAATTGAGCATCCTCTCAATCTAATCCTTGAAACACCAGTCGGTAAATTCTCCGAGCCCGACAAGTTTTCAGAAGAAGATGGGTTTAAATCAGGATCTGAAAACATGGAAGATAACAATGACCATGATGAAGAAAGGGGAAATCCACCTTAGAACAATCAAACTTGGTTGTCCAGAGACACTTTTTCCATCCCAGGATGAGTCCATAACCTTCCCCGACACCCAGAAAAGTTTCTTCCTAAATTTGACCCTGAAACTTCAGGATTGCCTGAAGACCATATCAAGAAATTCATACTAGCTATCAGACTGATGAATGTCCAACATGAAGATGTAGTTTACAGGTTGTTCCCATACACTTTCAAAAATTTGGCTTCAACGTGGTATTTCAACTTACCTATAGGATCCATAACTAGTTGGACGAAGTTTCAGAAAGACCTTTTAGATAAATTTGCAGAAGAAACTACTACATGAGCTTTGATGGCCGAGTTGTTTGCCACCACCATGTGTTCGAAGGAAAGGGTCAAAGACTTTAATCAAATATTTACCACCATCTTAAACAAATTCCAACCCGAAGATAAACCTACTCAGGAGTTGAAAATCGAAGTATATGCTAATGGTCTCCCAGCTTCTATTTCCATGTTTGTGAAGAGGGTTGCCAAACCAACCCTGGCTGAGAATTTTGAAGAAGGCAAAATGATAGAGTTACAAATGAAAGGATGCAAAGAAGGTCAGGTCTCCTTATTTAAGAAATAAGTTCAACCTCCTCCCAGAAGAGGGCTATTTCTTACCAGACCCCCAGGGAAACAAACAGAACAAGCTCCTTAAAAGGGAAGTGGGTATATACAGGACCTACAACGCATGGTCAAAAAGCTATCGAACGAAATCATAGACATGAAGAGAAGTGAAAGGGAGGGAAAACAAGGCCAAAGGCCCTATAAGCCTTTCTTTAAAAGGAATCCACCATTCAAAGAAATTGAACCTCCTCCATCCAACTTAAAAATCGATCTGAGAAATGTAGCATCCAACTCTTTTAGCACTTATCACCAAGTGAACCACTCTGAAAGAGACTGCCCTCAATGGGTACATTCCATGAATTTGATGGCCAACCAGTTTCTAGATGAAGTCTCCCTGACTAAACAATCAAGAGGCTCTAGTATGAATATTATCGATCAGGAAGAGATTGCTCCACCAAAAGAAACAACCATGTTGATATGGGATCCTGGCCTAGCTATGACTTTCGATGACCTGTTTGAGGTTCAAGAACCTCTTGCAAAAGTATTGGCTATGAAAACATGAAGTAGGGGTCAACTTGTCTCAAACGACCATACTACGAACTAAATTTTGGGAGGGATACTAGCTCCCGATCACCCAAAATCACCTTTTTCTCCCCAAAGAAACCCTATAAACATCCATACATGGGAATCGCCCAAGATGGATTACAACATAGTAGAATATTTGAAGAATTTGAAGGCTAATATATGAGTTATGGACATATGTAGAATCCATCAGCAAAAGGAATTCTTGTTACAAGCTTTGAAATCAACAGAAAAATGTACGACAAACATTGATCAGGGAAGAAATCGAACTCCCACAAATCTAGGGAATAAACCAACTGTGAACGCCTTCTTTCAAGACAAGAAGGGAAAAAAATTTGTCTGACCGTTCCTTTTAACTTTTGAAGTCTTCAAAAGAAACCTCCATAATTTTTTGGTCAACTCAGGAGCATCTTCTAATGTTATGCCCTTATCTGTTTGCAAAAACTTAAACGTCATTCCTCTCAAAAGCGATAAACATGTAATACAACTAGACAAAACCCAGGAGAAGGTCATGGGAGAACTCAAATATGTAATAACTAGAATAGTGACACATCCTAAGTTTGTGAAAGTGATTGACATCATTGTAGTAGATATCCCAGAAGCTTATGGGTTATTATTAAGCCGATATTGGTTTGATAAGTTAAACATATACTTTAGTACAAACTGGGCTCACCTTTGGCTGCCATTAAAAGGGCACACAAATATGATCAGAATTGATAGGGAAAGATATCTAAAACATATTGTCACTGACTTAGAAACCCTAAATGAACCCTCATCGGAAAATTTCCCCGTGCTAGGCAATTATTCCCGTGATTCCTAATTCAGGAATGTCTCTCCTCTCTCATCTGATGTCCCTCTTACTCAAAACTTTGAAATTATTTTTCAAGAGGAATTGCAAACGATGGCGGGGGAAACCCTCTTCTGCCAAGAATCTTTGGTAGAAATCATAGAACAAACAAGAGGAAAAGAGGAAAGTGATAGTAAAGAAGAAGCTGATAAATTTTGTCCACAAGTTTGGACCTTATACTTTGATGGCTCTAAATTGCAAGAAGGGTCTAGGGCAGGGTGCATCCTCATTGATTAGAAAGGTAAACAACATTTCTTTTCCTGCAAACTAGAGTTCGAATGGACAAAAAACACCATCGAGTATGAAGCTCTAGTACAAGGGCTAAAGAAAGCCATAGACTTAAATGCCAAAGAATTGAAGGTTTTCATAGATTCTGAAATCATTGTTAGACAAGTAAGGAACACTATACATTGCAATTCTCCACACCTGAAGAATTACCAACATGAAATACACAGGATAATAGAGCACTTTGAAGGTTTCAACATTACGACGATTCCCATAGCAAAGAACATTCTTACTGATTCTCTGGCCACTGCCGCTTCAAGACTATCACCTCTAGAAGATTATGAAGCCTCCTGGTTTACTGTGGAATTTCTCTACAAACCATTGGTGCCCAAAAATATTTCTAATTGGAAGGTATTTGAAGGAGATGAAGAGATCATAAATTTTTTGACTAACCAAGATATCTCAAAGACTTGGCTATTGACGATGAAGTATTCCAGGAACAATCAACGGAAACCGAACTTCATACAGATCAACCGACTGACAAATCGAAGTCTCACATGATACCGAAGGGGATAACTAATTTAGAAAATCTTTTTGACCTAAAGGAACGATTTAAGGGGTCAAAAAACACGAAGACTGGTAGTTCATGTCCCATGCATGAAACTATAAATATCGGAACCCCGGAAAACCCAAAAAATGTAAACCTCAATAAGACAATATTTAATGAGGAAAGGAAGGCTTATCTCAAATGTTTCAAACAATATCAAGATGTCTTTGCATGGTCCTACCGAGATCTAAAAACTTATGATACCTGTATCATTCAACACACTATCCCTTTAAATCCTGAAGTAAAACCCTTCCAACAAAAGCTGTGAAAGTACCACCCATCCCTGGAGCCTCTCATGTTTCAGGAGTTAAAGAAACTATTAGATGCCAAAACTATCTTCCAGGTTAGACACTCTGCATGGGTAGCAAATTTGGTTCATGTAAGAAAAAAGTCTGGGCAGATTCACCTATGCGTAGATTTCATAAATCTCAACAGATCCTTAGAAAAAGAAAACTACCATGTCCCACCAATGGAGCAACTCCTGCAGACTATGTTTGGATATGAAAGTTTCTCCCTACTAGACGGTTTCTTAGGTTACAGCCAAGTTCTACTTTCAGAAGAAGACCACCTGAAAACTACCTTCCGAACCAAGTGGGGAACCTTCGCTTAAAAACGAATGCCTTTTGGGTTAATCAATGCAGGAGCGACCTTCGAGAGGTCCATGGACGTAGAGTTTCGGGGACTAATCAACAAGTGTGTAGTAGTCTACTTGGACGACATGACTGTGTATTCAAAGAACAAAGAATATCACATCCAACACTTAACCCAGATTTTCAAAGGTGTAGGAAATATGACATATCATTAAACTCTAAGAAAACTATTTTCGATGTCGAGGAAGGTAAGTTGTTAGGCCACATTATATCTAAAGTAGGAATCCTCATAGACCCATAAATAATTAAGGCTATATCTCATCTTCCATTATCTCACAACAAAAAGGCTATGTAGTCGTTCTTTGGGAAAATCAATTTTGTGAGGAAATTCACCCCCGATTTTGTGGAAACTATCTGTTAGCGATATTTCTTGTCCTAGGCACAAGAGTATTCAGGTCTGCAAGTTGCACGAGAAGCGCCCGAGCAGAGCATGGAAAAATCTCGTTTTAAGGTTTCCAATCAAGTGGGTGGGTGAAATTACATTGTCAATGGCCCGTATTCATCCATAAGAACAGATCAACGGTCATAGGGATTTCGGGGCTACCAAGTTAACCGATATATAGAGCCAGAGAAGGAGACTATATTTCAAGACTAAATCTGTGTCGTTCGATCCAGCGACACATAGTGCGATATCTAATCGGCATATCGGCATTCGGGGGTTCGAAAGGTGAAAGTCCCTCGTCATCTCACATCTCGAAATACTGAACCCGGAATGCCGAAAGTGCCCAGAGTCGGGCCCGCAGTATCGCGAAGCAGCCTCAGCCATTCATCCATAGGAGCCACCTGGTGTGCGATTAGGCTCCTCGCTTTTTCACCCATCGTGACTTCAAAGCGCAAGGAACAAATCCGTCATATTCCCAATGCACGAGGTGCCGGGAGTGTCCAGGACCCGGGCCCACAACATCACCGAGTAAGTTCAGGACCGTCAGATCTGAGAGGGACGCGTGGTGCCCACTTAATCCATCTCGGCGTTTCTCTCATCGCAACTGTGAATAAGCAAGGATTAACTCCTTCCATTCATGAACGTCGAAAGCGCTTTGGGAATAAACATAGGGTCACAGCCCGTGGTCACTTGGGAAAGAAAGGAGCTGTGCAAAAGAGGTCGAAGACGTCGAGTCTAGTCGCCCAAAGGATCATCGTGATCTCCATGCACCATCTGATTCGACCTCGAGCTTGGTTTTCTCTTGGAGTAAATGAAGGTGAGGAGGGGTGGTTGAAAACTCTCCTCAGGCATTAAGTGTAAGGTGTAGATAATCTGGCAAGCGGTCTGCTCGAGAGGGTCCTGTGTACCCATTTTTTCAAAAGAATCCATGCTGAGTCCTTGACCAGCCGAAGGAGGTCTGCACACGCTAGCTCAGCGCTTAATGGCTCAGCTACTTCCCTTGTAGGAGCCATGCGCAGTTAAGGTGGCATCTGACAAAGAATATCCATCTGAATTTGGCTGAGGGGACACCAAGCCTTGGGTGACCGAGCACGCCTTTGTTAGGCGATTTTTCTCTGAGTATATAAACTCAGTCTTTGTATTTTGTAAAGGGTCGATGGTTGAGCGAGGCTCCCGGTTGTAAAACTTTAATGAAGCATTGTTGTTCTGGTTATTCATGGACTTTTGAGACTTCTTGTCTTATGAATGTCAGTTTCTTTCATGTCTTTGTTTATACTGTGTTAGAACGACTTAGAATTGGAGAATCCAGTCGAGTTTAACTGTTGTAGGATGATGTAGAATTGGATCACTGTAACAGTTGCATCGTCTCTAATCGGTTCTTGTGATTTTCCTAACGCTGAATGACTTGGAATTGGAGAGTCCAGTCAAGTCCCCTTAACAGTTTCTTGAAGCCCTGAACCAGAGGATCTCGCATTCAGGGTTTTTCTTCTACAAATTACTAAAAGGCCTGTTGCCTGAAGTAGTTTGCTCACTCTTCTTGCCAAGTCTTCCACCTGTTCACCTTTTAATCAACCCACTGACTGAAGTTAGATCGAGACCTCCTTTGTTCCTTACATGCCGGACCCAGTCCCTGAGTTAGAGTGATATCTTCCCGAGTCTCTATCCATTCGATCACCCATTCAAAACTACCGTGACATAAAACTGATGGGCGTCGGGCTCTGCTCCTGCAAGAAATCCAGGAGTGACTTCCGTCGCCAACATTTCTGGCACTGTTGCCGGGGAAAATTTGAATATTTCCCCTGGGCAGAACAACATTGAGCCTCTGATTCTAAAGGTGCATCAAACATCAGAGCCCTTCAATATTGCTACTGTGCACCTGGCGACTCCACTGTGGAAACTCCATTGTTCCCACATCACTGTTTCAACTGTGGCTACTGTTAGCACACCTTAAAGCTGACCCTAAGGAGCTTTCTCGAGAAGGTTTTAGCAGTTGCTTTCTCAGCCTGAGAAGCTTCCTGGGGTAACAACAACATTACGATCTGGCCTTTGATGGTGAACAAGGACTAGGAATATTTGGAGTTGCGCATCTTTCACCTGGCGACTCCATGATTCGAGGATCGATTGGCGACTCCACTGGTTTGATATGGAGAAAATTATGGCTCAAAGGTTTTCTTTCTGTGACTTTTCCCAAATAGTTGGTTTTCCTAATGCACTTCCTGATAGAGACCAATGGGAAGATTTCCTCCCTGAATTTCATGCAACAAGTTGGGAGGAACCAGCTGAGCATTTACTAGACTTCCATGAAGCTATTCACCGACACAATATCACGCATGAGGATGTCCGGATTAAGCTCTTCAGGTGTTCATTTAAGGGAGCTTCTCTTGAGTGGTGTCGATCTCTTCCAGTTGCAAGCATCCTCTCTTTAACAGGTTTTCATACAGCTTTCAATTCATTTTGTAAAGATTATTTTCTAGCTGATTGTTTGTATGAAAACTGTTGTGAGGATTTTTCTTCACTTCATGAAGCCTCTGCTGGCCCTGAAGACTAGGTCCATGATGAAGCTTTTACTGTGGAGGAAAGCATTTTCCAGGAAAATATGGAGGTGTTGAATGATATTAATTGTGTTAGCCCTAGAACGGAAGCATCTGACATTATATCAGATGCCTCTATTCTTTTAGATATTCATAACGATCAACATGACTCTTGTGGAAATTGTGAGTTTATAGAGAAAATATGGTCCATGGTAGATGACTCACCTGGATATCGGGTTGAAGCAGATGTTCCTAGCAGCTCTTCTCATGATGATGAAGACCCTATCTTTTTAAAAGAGGGGTTAGTTGTGGAAGAGGATTCTTCTCTTTTCCTCCAGGGGGTTTCTCACGATATATTTTTACCTGGGATTAAAGAGAAAAAGATTATGTATGAGCAACCAGAACTAGTAGGTCCCACTATCCCTAAAACGAAATTTTTTTACGGGATCATTGTTCTGGAGGAGGATCATATCAATGAAGGACACCCCCTTTTTGATGTATATTATAGTGATGATGAGAAACAAGGTTATCCTACATTTGATCACTATAAAGATATTGAAGATCCAGTCAGCAAGCAGAACCACCCCATGGTATCTATTTATGATGAATATGAATCAGACCTGGGGGAGAGCCAAGAAGAGGAGAAAAAAGAACCAGTGGAACAGGTGACTTCCTGCCCGGAGCCCACCCATTCACCTATGCAGACTCATGAAGTTCATCACTGTAGGAGTAGTTGTGGAGAAGAGAAGGCTTGTTGCTACCCTTTTCACAGGGTTGGCCACTCATTCTATGATCCTGTCAACGAGTACATGGAGTGGCATGTCCTTTATGCCTTGGAGCCTCCCTATTCCATATCAACTTCACCCTGTGAGGAGAAGTTGAAGAGTGTAGATGTTCTGTTGTCATGGTTACACCGTCTGTTGGTGATCATCGACAGAAAGAAAGAGCTTCCCTTCAGGAAGTTACTTGATTGCCTATGGTGAAAGTCTTCTTTCACCTAGCCCCTTGTAAAGTGTTTTATTAGTTTAGGATTGTATATAAATAAGATCCTTTAAGCATGTATCTTTATTTTGTTGCTTTTATTTTTCGGCCTGCATTTTCAGCAGCGGGATGTTTTGAGCCTGACTCCATAGCCCAACAGCAAGGAACTGAAGCTGCGGAATGATTTCTTAGAGAATCACAGGGACGACTCTATCCCCCATGGAGCCTAATGTTAGCGACATTTCTTGTCCTAGGAACAAGAGTATTCGGGTCTGCAAGTTGCATGAAGAGCGCCCGAGCGCAGCGTGGAAAAATCTCGTTTTAAGGTTTCCAATCAAGTGGGTGGGTGAAATTACGTTGTCAATGGCCCGTATTCATCCATAAGAATAGATCAACGGTCATAGGGATTTCAGGGCTACCAAGTTAACCGATATATAGCGCCAGAGAAAGCGACTATATTTCAAGACTAAATCTGGGTCGTCCGATCCAATGACACATAGTGCGAGATCTAGTTGGCATATCGACATTCGGGAGTTCTAAAGGTGAAATTTCATCGTCATCTCACATCTTGAAATCCCGAACCCCGGAATGCTGAAAGCGCCCAGAGTCGAGCCCGCAGTATCGCGAAGCAGCCTCAGTCGTTCATCCACAGGAGCCACCTGGCGCGCGATTAGGCTCCCTGCTTTTTCTCCCATCGTGACTTCGAAGCGCATGGAACAACTCTGTCATATTCCAGATGCGCGAGGTGCTGGGAGTGTCCAGGACTCGGGCCCACAACATCACCGAGTAAGTTCACGACCGTCAGATCTAAGAGGGACGCGTGGCGCCCACTTAAGCCATCTCGGCATTTCGCTCATCGCAACTGTGAATAAGCAAGGATCAACTCCTTCCATTCGCGAATGCCGAAAGAGATTTGGGAATAAACATAGGTTCACAGCCCGTGGTCACTTGGGAAAGAAAGGAGCTATGCAAAAGAGGCCGAAGGCGTCGAGTCTAGTCGCCCAAAGGATCACCGTGATCTTTATGCACCATCTGATTCGTCCTCGAGCCTGGTTTTCGCTTGGAGTAAATGAAGGTGAGGAGGGGTGGTTGAAAACTCTCCTAAGGCATTAAGTGTAAGGTGTAGATAATCTAGCAAGCGGTCTGCTCGAGAGGGTCCTGTGTACCCATTTTTTCAAAAGAATCCATGTTGAGTCCTCAACCAGCCGGAGGAGGTCTGCACACGCTAGCTCAATGCTTAATGGCTCAGCTACTTCCCTTGCAGGAGCCATGCGTAGTTAAGGTGGCGTCTGACAAAGAATATCCGTCTGAATTTGGCTGAGGGGACACCAAGCCTTGGGTGACCGAGCACGCCTCTGTTAGGCGATTTTTCTCTGAGTATATAAAATCAGTCTTTGTATTTTGTAAAGCGTCAATGGTTGAGCGAGGCTCCCGATTGTAAAACTTTAATGAAGCATTGTTGTTCTGGTTATGCATGGACTTTTGAGACTTCTTGTCTTATGAATGTCAGTTTCTTTCATGTCTTTGTTTATACAGTGTTAGAACGACTCAGAATTGGAGAATCCAGTCGAGTTGTAACTGTTGTAGGATGATGTAGAATTAGATCACTGTAACAGTTTCATCGTCTCTAATAGGTTCTTGTGATTTTCCTAACATTGAATGACTTGGAATTGGAGAGTCCAGTCAAGTCCCCTTAACAGTTTCTTGAAGCCCTGAACCAAAGGATCTCACATTCAGGGTTTTTCTTCTACAAATTACTGAAAGGCCTGTTGCCTGAAGTAGTTTGCTCACTCTTCTTGCCAAGTCTTCCACCTGTTCACCTTTTAATCAACCCACTGACTGAAGTTAGATCGAGACCTCCTTCGTTCCTTACATGCCAGACCCAGTCCCTGAGTTAGAGTGATATCTTCCCGAGTCTCTATCCATTCGATCACCCATTCAAAACTACCGTGACATAAAACTGATGGGCATCGGGCTCTGCTCCTGCAAGCAATCGAGGAGTGACTTCCGTCGCCAACACTATCAAACCGCTACAAAAAATGATTCGTAAGGATGTTGAATTTAATGGGATGATGAACGAAAGAAGGATTTCAGCAATATTAAAACTGTAATCTCTCAAGCCCCAGTGCTTCAAAGTCCCGATTTCAACAAAGATTTCTTCCTCTATAATTTTGCCTCTGACCAATCATTACCCGCAATATTAACTCAGATGGATGAGGACAAAAAGGAGGCCCCGATATCGTTCATCAGCACTAACCTCCAAGGTGCCAAACTAAATTATCCTACTATAGATAAACATGCTTATGCCATTTATAAGGAAACAAAAAATTTCAGATCTTACATCCTCAAGAACCATACAAAAGTAATCATGCCTCACCCTGCAGTTCAATCCCTATTTACTCAACAAGAGATGGGGGAAAGAAGAGCGAACTGGATGGTAGTAGTCCAAGAATTTGATCTAGATATAAAACCTGCTAGATTGGTTAAAGGACAAGGGTTATGTAAACTGGAAGTCGAAGCTCAAGACCAAGTAAATTAAGACCCTAGATGGGAGAATGAAATGGAATTATGGTGTGGTGAAGCTTCATACATTTTCCCAGGACAAGAATCTTGGTATGAGAAATTGACTTATCTCCTGCATCATGGGACTTGCCTAGAAAACCTAAACCCTAGGGAAATGAGATCTCTCAAGTTAAAATCCGCACAATATCGCCTCATAAATTCGGTACTCTTTCGGGTTAATTATGATGGGGTACTTTTAAGATGTCTTGAACGTAAATATGCAGACAAAGTTATGAAGTAGCTCGATGATGGTCCTGTTGGTGGACATTTTGCAGGAAATACCACCGCTCATAAGATATCGAGAGCTGGCTATTATTGGCCCACTTTGTTTAAATACACTCACACATACGCTAGAAATTGTAAAAATTTTCAAATCAGCACCGAGAGGGAAAAGAGAGCAGTTTTCCCAGTCCAACCGGTGACCGTTTCCAGGCATTTTGAGCAATGGGGGTTAGATATCATAGGAGAAATTACACTGAGTTCTTCAAAACAACATAAGTACATTCTCACTGCCACCGATTATTTCCCAAAATGGGTTGAGGTCATCCCACTAACTCATGTAAACAAGAAGGTGTTAATCCAATTCATAGAAAAACAACTAATCACAAGGTTCAGTGTACCTTCTGTCCTTGTTTTTGATAATGCAACATACTTTTATTCCGCTCTATTGACGTAGTTTTCTTTAGACAAAGGAAACATAATTAGGTACTCTGCAAATTATTTTCCAGAGGGAAACAGAGTGGAAGAATCAACTAATAAGAACCTAGTGAGGATATTGAAGAAAATGGTTCCAGACAACCATAGGAATTGACATAATCTACTCCATAACGCTTTATGGGAAGATAGAGTTACACCCAAGGAAGCTATAGGGAATTCCCCATACTTTCTAGTATACGGACAGGAAGTCATTCTCCCGAACGGACTATATATTCCATCTCTTCAATTTGATCAGAAGTCTAGAGGGAAAACCTCATCAATATTACAAGTGCATAGCCCACTAGAATATAGTTAAAAGGTGGTTTGATAAAGATAAGGCTAAAGAGAAAAAATTTGAAGTATGAGACCTAGTCCTAAAGTGGGACAGAGCAAATGAGCCTAAAGGAAAATATTCTAAGTTTCAGAATCTATAGCTCGGACCTTTCCAGTTGGCCAAGCAAATTGGGTTAGGCACATATCGACTACATAATCCGAGGGGAGAATCTGATGCTCTCCCAGTGAATGGCCAAGCCCTGAAACAATATTTTCATTAAAAAAAAAATGTTTTTATTTTTTATGCGTCGATTTATCTTTTCGCATTTATACTTTTTTGTTTTATCTTTTGCGATCGTGCTTCTGATATTTTGAAATATTGTTTTTAGCAAGACAATGGTTGACCTCAAATCATGTGACATAGTGAACTATCTTCCTAACTTGTCACTCACATACAAACACAAGAAACCTTGAGGAACCTGCGGTTGTTTCAAGGGATTCTCTATCTAACTTGCGCAGATGAACAACTCTAGAGAAATGTAGAAGTGTCTTCTTAGTGGTCTGGTAAAACCTTAAGGGAAATATGGTAAGATGGAAAGGACTACATGCACCTCAGAGACAGAGCTAGTGAGTTTCACCTTAACCATCTCATTTTTGCAAATAACAAACATCCTCCTCTCTCGCTCGCTCAGAGAATTATGCCAAAATAAATTCAACTATATCAAATGAGGGCACAATAAGAGAGGGTATGAAGATATCTCCGTCAGGGATATGGACACTCATTGGCAATGGAGCAAGGTCTGTGACGTCAGGGTGTCTTTGTTGGGGCTATGGACGCTCGCTGACAGCGGAGAAACACCATCACAAATGAATGAGGGTAACTAAAAATCCTAGTGCCAGTGAATTATTTACTAAAATATTTTCAAAAGAGGGAGTGAGTCAAGGTTACATGAAAATAAGGTGGAAGAAAGGTTAAAAAACCCCACAGGCAGGCCCAGATGCATCAACCAGGGAAATTCCAAATGCAAGGGTAAAATAAGCTCAGATGAAAACCAGTGAAGTTCCTAATCATCTTTTTCATCAGCCGAGCCTGTGGAAGGAACAAAATTTCTTCTTTCACCCAGTAAGTCATCATTTATTGAGCACTCAACACACCCTAAACAAGCCTAGGTCAATTTTTCACTTTTTGGGTACCACTTAATCTTTGCACTGTCTGAATTTGATTTTCTTTTGAGAAATGTTTTGTCTTTGATTTTTCTCTTATCGCTCATTATCTATTTAGGTTTGTTTAAATTTTGAAACTCCATGAATCAAAATACCAAAACACTTCACTTGACGCACTCCAAAATTTGGCATCGGAAGGAATTAAGAGGTGTAAAAGAATCACCCAGAAAACCCCAGTTGCTGAGTGTCGATCTTCACTGGCATTGGTGAAAGGAAGCTTTTGTTTCATGACAAGTATCACCTACGGACATCGTCAATAGTCGATCCCCTTCAGAATTGGTAAAATGATAAGGGAGTAAACATTAAGAGAGAAAGAAACGATATCGCCGATAGTCGATACCCGACACGCTTGTCAGAATTGAAGAAGACCGAACCACGACGAACATTTCGACCATGATAAAGGGTTTTCCCTGATCACCAATTCCTGAAGTGTTTCGGCATCGGGCTTTTTCGAAGAAGCTAATCGAAAGAAAACACGCGATAGGTTTATCTTCGATCACCGATCCTCGATACCTTTTCATCATCAACGATCCCAGTTTGAGTTTAGAGCACACAACGTGAAGAAAGTCCCGACTCCAACTAATACTCGTGAGTTAAGCCACTAGTCTTCAATGCTACATGTCTTTTACATATTGGAGAAATGTATGACTGAGCTTTACCTCGAGTCATTCTTGGTCCCCTAAATCCAAGTCACACTTCCGAGCTTGTTTTTCCACGTCAGCACCGTACGATGAAATCGATCGCCATCAGAGGTTTTTTGCAGAAGGATATCAACGAAAGAGTCCATATCACATTGCTGATACCCGATCCACCCACTAAGAAATCGACACGATGGGATGTTTTAGTGCTAGATACATTTAGATTCAGAGCATTTAAGGGACCAATTAATTCCAAATGTCGCATTAGTTTCCACTTCGTGTGCGAATCAAAACAATCATTTGAAATTACTAATAGAACACATCACCCTTGGCGCCTCTAGCGTCAACCCACAATGAATTTAAGTTGCAGAGATTTGGCGGCAGATTTGTCTGAATTCCACTCATCACCGACATTAAATGGTTGATATGACAAGGTAAGTTCTTCCTCGGTTTAAATTCTCTTGTGATATTCTAAACAAAACCATTATGCACGTAAAGGAGTTTTAGAGAATCCAAAGGAGAGAAACAAGTGATTAGAAAGCTACAGAGATCCCGTGAGTAACAAATAACCAGGTTTAGAAAGCTTTACAGGTATGTACCAATCTGTGGATTTTTCATGCTTACACTTTATATATATATATATAATATATATATATATCTTATCCTGTGTTTCTTTGTACACCGTCTCTAAAATATTTATTTCTATTACAGAAACAATGCCTCCAAGAAATCCAACCACCAGGCGATCACCGAGGTCACCCAAGATGAAATAACTAGAGGTAGGAGAAGGCTCTTTTTCGAGCGACGCAAAACAGTTAGAATCTGCTCCAAGACTGAAAACAGTCATTAAAACATCTACAAAGAAGGTTTTCACTCAACCTATGGACTTTGGAGACATAGAGGCAAGCACCAAGACCAAGTCGGTACTCCCATATTGGGGGGATCTCTTCAATAAGATTAGCCGGGAAGAATTCTCGGAATACGTCCCACACAGTGACCTAGATGTGAGAGCGCTCGACGATGAAGTTTTCCCAAATATCCAAAGATCGTACCTACACATGGTAGCAATAAAAACTCCATTGTTCCCCTACATAGAACTCTTGAAGTGGCTCATTGACCACATAGACACACAAAAATGTTTGATTAATGATGACAATGGTGAGTGTGTCAGAGTGTTCCTTCCGATGAAGGTCCAAAAATATTACAAGCTTAGAGACTCGGAGGAGTGACTGAACAATGATTTCATCGTGAAATTCTACGAGCGCCATGACACGATCTAGGTAATGGCCTCATGGTGGCTAGAAGATAAGAAATACACCAACCAAACTTCTCGTTGGTGCCAAACAACCAACCTAAGAGAACCATACATCTTCCTAATGGCTCTCATCTGCCGGTTGTATGGGGAGAAAGAATTCTCTAGATTTTTGGAGGCGTGGATGCCTCTAGCGTACATAGTAGCTATTTTAGGGAGTGGATTCAACTAGGGATCCATCATCTCCAAGTAGCTGAGAATTTTCATACAACATGCTCAGACGCCGAAAGAAGGGAAGACTCTAGACTTTTGCATGGCATCATACTTGTTGGATGTCATGTGTGTCAAAAATGTCTTCCTCGACATGAACCTAATCTGGCACGTCACATAGATCCTGGTTCATGTATATTTCAACGTCTTATGGGAGAACAGGTACAAAAAATCCTACTCCCTCATCTGTGATGAATTCATAGCACACATTTATTTTATTCTTTTCAAGAAAGAGTGTTTGAGACTATCGGTTGTGGCTAAAAAGGTGATATCAAAGGTCGGTCATTGGTATATGGATGAACGTGATACCTACATTAGAGTATTCGGGTCCACTAGAGAAACTCATATCCTACCAGCACATGTCCCTGACCTGCTTCTAGTGGGAGAGATATGCTACCAGACCATCCTGCAAGATTACACCGCCACCCTGGTCAAGGATAAGAAACGGGTGTTTATACCTTATGGATTCCATTTAGGATTCTACCTAGTGAAAGTAATCGCCCAATCCAAGCAGGAAGGGCTAATCCAATTAGAATTTCAATTCCAAATTGATCAATTCTGCAAGCACGACCCAAAGGGTCTAGTCTTGAAACATGCTTCTCAAGTGTCGTCCTGCTAGATATACGCCCACGACAAGTTTGAAGATGAAGTCTTCACAGGAAATTCCCAGGATTGGGATGAAGTTGTGGCAAGGATGGCCGATCCCAAAATGACCAAGTTCAAAGCCATGAGCCTAAATGAATAGGTGACGATCCTAGAAAAATCGGCTCAAGGGGCCATCAGGGCCAGAGAAGAAATGATAGCAACTAAAATAGCAGAAGCCCCCCTTGTAGCCCCGATGCAAGGTAGAGGTACCACCATGGCTCAGGATGGGCGGGAGAGGGGGTTACTCATGATAGAACAGGTGCAATAGATAATTGATCGGCTGCAAGATGAACTTGACCTCATAAGTATGACAAGGCTCCCTGACGATAATCTAGATGAAATCCATATAGGCCCAAGCGGCCTTGAATTGATAGACGTCGATGAAATCATCGGGTTAGACGACCTTGAATTCACAAGGCCACTGACCGGATCACCGATAGGTGTTTTGAAATAGCTAGATATAGTCAAAACATAAGGGAGAACAAGTGCGCCAAACCCCCTAATTGAACTGATAAAAATCTATGATGATGATCAGAGCCCAGAAGTATCCCTTGTGACCCCTGTACATATCAAAGAGGAGAAGGAACCAGAGAAGACGTCTTCCCATGTTCCTGACGGTCAAATTCGGGGGCTTTCACAGAACCCAATATGAGATGAGATTAGATGATACTAATACTAGATATCCTTGATATATATATATATATATATATAGGAGACAAAGGGTTACAATTATAATGAAAGGGTGCAAAGAAGGGTTCTAGTCGACCTACTTGAAATGTAATAATTCAATATCTAGGGAATAATAACGGGTTTTATACATATCATGGGGATTTGTCTAAGGCTTAACATGCCTTTCCCCTTCAAACATCTATTGTCCTCAACTCGTTTCTAACCACATATGTTTTTGCATGAATAAATCATCTTCCCACGTCGCATCTTCCACTAGTAGGTTCTTCCATTTGACGAGGTACTCTGTAATTGCTCGATTTATCAGTTGCTTAATTCTCGTTTCAAGGATTGTTTCTGGCTCTAGTATGATTTTACCTTCTTCATTGAGCTCTGGTAAAATTGTTTGGAACAAGATCTTGTTTCCGATGACCTTCTTTAAGCAAGAAAAATGGAATACTCGATGTACACGTGAGGATGGAGGAAGCTCCAATTTGTAAGCCATACTTTCAATCCTTTGCAAAACCTTATAGGGAAAATAATATTTGGGTGCTATTTTATTTCCCTTATTTCGTTGCTTAAGGGACATTTTTTTCTATGGTTGTAGCCTTAGAAATACCCAATCCCCCACCTCAAATTACCTTTCCCTGCGATGTTGATATTCTTGTTTTTTTTTTAATTATTGATTGTGTGTTGTCATTGATGGAAACATGAGTAAAGCATGTACAATAATCAGAGAAAAGGAAGATCACATTGTGGCATAAGTAATTCGTGATCACTGTTGATCATGGTAGGATCAAAAGTGATCCTATGATCCTAAATATCACGAGAGGTAGCATGGAGAGAACCAATGTACATAAGGAGTAACGAAGCAAAAGTTATTAAAAGCTTAGAAGAAATAGTGACAAACAGATCAGAAGGAAGAACATTAATCAAAGCTCAGAAGATATGACGCACATAATTCATTTGATAAGGAATTAGAATAGATCGTGATCATTGAAGGATGAATTCAGCAGAAAGCCACAATAGCCGTCAGATCTGGGAATTGCAGAGGAATACCGTCGGATCAACATATGATTAAGTCATGACCGTCAAATCTCAGTGAAGTAAGATCGACGACGGGGAGCCATTGCGAGATTCAAAGGACGAGTTAAATTCCACACAGATTTCAGTTCCACAATCCGTGTCAATCGTTGATCCTCACTCGTCAACAAATTCGCGACTCACATTGGTCCATGTGCCAACGCGCATATTCCATTGCGGAACTCAACGATGATTTTAAAGGTCATGTTAGTTGGGAATCCACAATCATCCATGATCGTAGATATCCACATCGATTTAAGCACGACCATTGGTCCTTGATCAGAGGTTAGCACCAAAAATATTGGAACGAGGTCATATGCTTCGATCACATGGGTCAGAGTTAAATATCCTTCGGGATAGATCTTAGGGAAGGTAACAACTACCCAAAGCGTCAAAGGGAGAAGCCACGAAATACCACCAACCGTTGATCTGGAGTGAAATATGGGAACCGTTAGATCACAGTAAAGGGAAGGAGGCAGTCATCTCCAACATTGACCACTTTGATGGAAAGGATTTCGAATTGAACTAGAATTCTTGAAGAAACACTAGCCGTCTGATCTAAGGAACACTTCGGTAAATATATCGATCGTTGGATCGAGTAAAGTGGAAGGATAGAATAAGCAAGGCCAAAGGCCCGAGATCCCAAATAGTCGAATTACCGACAACCGTTGGATAGTGTTAAATATTTTCAGGTCAAAGAAGGATCGTTAGATGAATTCAAGTTACTTGAGGTTTATTCTTCGGGGAATCACACTCTGGGAGAATTGGGAAGTGGGAAAAAATGAATAACCTGAAGTCCTGAAGGCTGAAATGAATCTATACCATTGATCTATAACTGATCATAGTTGTTGGATCAAGGATTCATATGAACCTACGACTATTAGATCTAGGAGGAGGACATGTGACACATCAACAGATCCACGTTAGCAAGACCACGTCAACAAGGACACATGGTGCAATCAGGTGGTGACAAGTGTCTAGGTCCATATGACACTTTAGGTATATGAAAGTCATGAATTTAGGTGACACGTGGAAGCCACTCAACCAGTGACACATAAAAAAGTTACATCACTCCGTGAGTATGTCCTTCGGTGGAATCCAATTTATACCACCAATAATTGCCTGAAGCATCGATGGCCAAAGCTAACGCTAATCGTTGATCTAATTCAGGATCATTCTTGACCATTGATCAAGTACAATGGAAGGATAGAGTAAGCGTAAATTACAAAGTAACACTAACCATTGAAATACTTCAGGAGCGTTCTCAACTGTTGATCAATCATAAGTGGAAGGATAGCGTAAGTGGAGGTGTTAACCGACATCAAGAGGTCACCAAAAAATTATGACTTATTCGGTAGGTTATCACTCTGGAGGGATTGAACTACCTCAGAGTTCTAGTAACCCAGAGTCCCAGAGAGCCGAAGCTTCGAAGTAAGATCTCACCGTCTGTTGAGAATAATTATTCAAGGTTGAGATCCTAAAAATCGCACAATGATAAGGCCATTAACAAAACTTCTTGTTGAGGTTGCATAGACCATCCACTCATCCACAGATTAAGACAGAACCGTCTGATCAATGAGTAAATAGATAACATGTACTTCGACATAATGAACTAGTGAAGGTTGAAAGATTGTAGAGGTTGAAAGTCCCGAAGGACAAAGTTCTTAAGTAAATAATGACCATCCATCCCAACCTTTGATTAATTCATAGCCACCAGATTATGCAGTGGAAGGATAGTGTAAGGATCAAAACTAGACCATTGATTTGGTTCTGGGAATCATGCTAACCATTGGATCAAGCCTTGTGAGAGGTAACCATTTCAGGAAGTTCAAACTTCATAATATTGGATGATTCTAAGAGAGAATTTGCCTGAAGGCCGAAGTCTCGAGGACCAGGTTACTGCCCCCGGTCACGGGTTACGAACACATAAGCCATGAGGCACTGGAAAAATTGCGTAATTAATAAGCCCATGGTTTTTCCCATATGTTCATATGTAAATGGTTTGAAGGAAGTGCCTCACACATATTTCAATCGACAGAGAGTTAACACCAAAACAATACAGAGAATTGGTAAAAATATCAAGTATGATTTGTTGGTGAACTGAGAATGCAGGACTGTAAAATCTCTTTAAAAGGAAGACAATGAAAAATGGAGCACCATTTACAAACATGAGAAAGGATCATCCTTCTCAAAATTAAAAGGTGCAATCACAAACCGATTACAAACAGTGAACTTTGTTAAGGAAGGAAGCTATAGAAGTAAAAAGAAAGAATAAAATCAAAAGACAGATCTCTCAAGCCAAAATAAATTCAAGAATGGAAACACCTTCAATGGATATTTCTTTTATTGTCATAACTTTGGCCATAAAACAATGAACTGCAAGAAACTAGAGAAATGATATACAGGAAAATCCAAAACCTCAATTAGATGTTGGAGATGCAATTTTTTTGGGCACACAACAAAAAAATTTCATACAATAAAATGTTACAACTGTGATAGGTTTGGGCACAAATCCCAAAGATGAGGGAGTTCAAAAATTCAATCCTTAAATAATTCATTCAAGTCAGGGAGAAAACCTAATAAAATTTGGAAGAAGAAAGGAGATGGCAAATCTCCAAAAACACAATTAGAAAGAAAAGGTCCAAAAAGCATAATATCTCATAGAAAGATATGGATAAGAAAATCTGAAGGAGAAAGCAAGAAATATGATCTTTCACCTAAAAATGAAGAAATTAATAACAAGAAAATGATGGGTGAAGGCCCTAATAAGGAATGTGAAATTCAATATGAAATAGATCAAACTCAAGAAAGGGAAGTCTCTATAGAAGAATATGACACAATCATGATGATGTCATAATCCTTTAACTAAAGAAAGAAAAATCATTGATAAGAGGAGTTGTATAATACAAGAAGGAGAAAATGGGCAAAGGAGAGCATCGCCTTAGGGGGAGTATAACCTCAAAGGGAACAAGAAAATATCCTCTTTGTCATTTTTGTAAGAAGGGGAGAAGATAAAAAGTAGTAGAGAAGTTCAAGGGGTATCAATTAGAAAAGATCAATTGATATTAAATCAATTGGTATCACTACACGTTGGTATCGAGAAGACTACTTATTTGAACACAAATATCCCAATGAACAGAGATAAGAAGTTAGTAAATTCACAAGGAGAGAAAAATAGTCAGAGCCTCACTCTTTGTCATTGATGTCAAAGGGGGAGAGAAGAAGTAAAACAAAGTTAAGCAGAAAACAAATTTGCTATCAGATATAAAAGAATATCAGTGATAGGGGGAGCAAAGGAATGAACTCATTTTTGTTTTACAAATATGTTTTCCTCAATGAAAAAGGGGGATATTCTTGGCATTATTGATTGTGTGTTGTCATTAATGGTAACATGAGTCAAACATGTACAATACTCATAGAAAAGGTTTAAGGAAGATCACCTTGTGGTAGAAGTAATTCTTGATCATTGTTGATCACGATAGGATCAAAAGTGATCCTATGATTCTAAAGCTTAGGGAAGGTAGCATGGAGCGAATGAATGTAAATAAGCAGTAACAAAGAACAAGTTATTAAAAGCTCAGAAGAAATAGCGACAAACAGATAAGAAGGAAGAACATTAATCCAATCTCAGAAGAGATGACTCACATGAGTCATTTGATAAGGAATCATAATAGATTGTGACCATTGAAGGATGAATTTAGTAGAAATCCATAGTAACCATCAGATCTAGGAGTTGCAGAGAAAGACCATAAAATCAACATACGATTAAGTCATGACCGTTAGATCTCAGTGAAGGAAGATCGACGGGGGGGAGCCATTGTGGATTCAAAGGATGAGTTAACATTCACACAAATTTTGGTTCCACAATTATGCTCATCGATCCTCACCTGTCAACAAATCGACGACTTAGATTGGTCCATCCACCAACGTGCATCTTCCATTGCGGAACTCGATGATGATTTTAAAGGTCGTGTTAGTTGGGACTCTGCAATCATCCTTGATCGTAGATCTCCACACTGGTTTAAGAACGACCTTCGATCCTTGATGAGAGTATAGCGCCCAAAATATTGGAATGAGGTCATAGCCCTCGATCACATGGGGAAGGTAACAACTACCCAAAGCATCGAAGGGAGAAGTCACGAACTACCGTAAACCCTTGATCTGGAGTGAAATACGGGAATTGCCACATCACAGTAAAGGGAAGGAGGCGATCAACTCCAACGTTGACCACTCCAGTGGAAAGGAGTTCAAATTGACCCAAAATTCCCAAAGCCCGAATTCACGAAGAAACACCAACCGTCTAATCTAAGGTACACTTCGGGAAATATATCGACCGTTGGATCGAGTAAAGTGGAAGGATATAATAAGAAAGGCTAAAGGCCCGAGATCCCAAATAGTTGAATTCCCGATAACCATTGGATCATGTTAAATATTTTCAGTTCAAAGAAGGATTGTTATATGAATTCAAGTTACTCGAGGTTTATTCTTTGGGGAATTTCACTCCGAGAGAATTGGGAAGTGGGAAAAAGAGAATAATCCGAAGTCCTGAAGGCCAAAATGAATCTGGACCATTGATCTAGAACTGATCATAGTCGTTGGATCAAGGATTCATATGAACCTACATCCGTTAGATCCAGGAGGAGGACATGTGACACATCAACAGATCCACGTCAACAAGACCATCTCATCAAGGACACATGGCATAATCCAATGGTCAGAAGTCTCTAGATCCAGATGGCACGTTACGTATATGAAAGTCATGAATCTAGGTGACACGTAGAAACCACTTATCTAGTGCCATTTCAACAGTGACGTCAAAACTCTACGTCACTCTGAGAGTGTTTCCTTCAGGGAAACCAGTTTCTTCCACCAAAAACTGCCCACAGTACTGAAGGCCGAAGCTAACACTAATTGTTGATAATTCGGAAGCATTATCGACCATTAATCAAGTACAATGGAAGGATAGAGTAAGCGTAAATCACAAAGTAGTGCTAACCGTTGATATACTTCAGGAACATTCTCAACCGTTGATCAACCATAAGTGGAAGGATTGCGTAAGTGGAGGTGTTAACTGAAAACAGACAGTCACCACCGCTTTATGACTTATTCGGTAGGTTATCACTCCGGAGGGATTGAACTACCTTATATTTCTAGTAAATAGTAGTCTCAGAGAGTCAAAGCTCCGAAGAAATATCTGACTGTCCGTTGAAAATAAATATTCACAGTCAAGATCTTAAAAAGCACACAATGAGAAGGCCATTAAAAAATGTCTTGTTGAAGCTATGCGGGTCGTCCACTCAACCACAGATTAAGATAGAACCGTCGAATCTACGAGTAAATAGATAATACATACTTCGCCGAAATGAACTTTAGAAGGTTGAAATATTGCAGAGGCTAGAAGTCCCGAAGGACAAAGTTCTAAAGTAAATAATGATCATCCATCAAAACCTTTGATTAAGTCATAGCCGTCGGATTAAGTAGTGGAAGGATAGTGTGAGGATCAAAGCTAGACCATTGATTTGGTTTTAGGAATCATGCTAACCATTGGATCAATCCTTGTGAGAGGTAACCACTTTGGGAAGTTCAAACTTTAGAAGATTGGATGATTCTAAGAGAGAATTCACCTGAAGGCCGAATTCCATAGGACTAGGTTCCAGCCCCCGATCATGGGTTATGAACACATAAGTCGTGAGGTGTTGGAAACATCACTTAATTAATAAGCCCGTTGTTTTGAAAATATGATCACATGTCAATGGTTTGAAGGAAGCACCTCATACATATTTCATTTCAAAGATATTTAATAACATAACAATACAAAAAATAGGTAAAAAGATCAAGTATCATTTGTTGGTGAACCGAGAATGCAACAGAAGCATGAGAACAATATAATGAGTCGATCCATGTCTGTGATCAACTCATAAAGAAAAAGTTTGAAATCAATATTAATTAGTTAATGAAGAGGTGCTATGGTTCAAACAAAGGGACACAATGCTTCATATGTCACACCATTTGGAAGACTATATAAACAAGAAGTATGGTGAACAAAAGAGGTAGTTGAATTTGTTGAAATATATATATTTATATATAATGGATTGAATGAAGGTTCATTCTATCAGGTTGTTGCCTATTTACAAGCTAGGTCTTGTATGAGGATTGGATTACTCACATATCAGTTGGATCTGAGATCACCAAGATGGGACTTGTTATGAGGGTTGGATTTCTCATTTCTCACTTGGATATGAGAACTATAAGCTGGGTCTTGTAACAAAGAGTTGGGTCTCTCATAATTGTTTGAAGATGAATATTTATCTTATTTATTCATTGAAGTTAAATAAATAAATAAAATATATATTCTTGTGTATATTGGTTTTGAAATTGAAATAAATATATGTTCAATTAATTTATGAAAAGTGGAAAATTGTCCAAAGTTTTGTGACACTGATTCACCCCCCCTCTCAGTGTCAAGTGTACATTTCAACAATTGTTTCATCCTATTTTGTGCCATAGCCAAGTTGTCCTTCAACTGTTTTAGGACCTCTTGTTAGTTCCCTATGTGGTCCTCCACTACTTGAACCTTTGTATTCCCTTTCAAGGGTTATGTGATGGATGGAGGATGATATCCATAAAGTGTAAGAAATTGGGACATTTTTGATGAAGTTTGGAAGGATGTGTTGTAACACCATTCCACTAAGGGAAACCACTTGACCCATTGTGTCTATTTATCGAATGAGAAACAACGAAGATATCCTTCTAGTCATTTATTCACAGTCTTAGTTTTCCCATCATATTGAGGGTGGTAATATGAACTATGAGCCAATTGAGTACCAAATCAAGAAAATAATTCAGTCCAAAAATTTCTCGTGAAAATTGGGTATCTGTCACTTACAATAATCTTGGAGACTCCTTGTAGTTTTTAAAATGTTTCCATGAATTTTTTTTCTACTATGCTTGCTTTAAAATAATGAGAAAGAGAAAAAAAATGGGCATACTTTGTTAGTCGATCCACTACTATCATGATGATGGTATTTCCTTCTAATTTTGGTAAACTTGTAATAAAATCCATGGAAACTTCTTCCCAATGTTGGCTTGGTATAGTTAATGGTTGTAGGAGACCTTCAGCCTTGATTGTCACTCCCTTATTCTGTTGGAAAACTAGACATTCTGACACAAACTTTTGATCATCATTTTTAAGACCTTCCCATAAAAACTCCTTCTTTACCCTATGGTATGTTTTCAAGAATCCCGAATGTCCCCCTATAGGAGAAGTGTGCAATTCTAGAAGGATATTATGTTTTAGTTGGGAATTCTTACATAAGTATAGGTGATCATGATACCATGGAAAATCATTCTTCCATACAAAATTTTCTACTGAACTGGGGTCTTCATTTAGTTTTTGAATGACCTTCCATACCTCTTGATCTTGTTTCCATTCTATCCTTGCTTCTTCCACCTAATCCGATTGCGGAATAGAAATAACACATAATGAACCTTTTGTTTCTTCTTCTTTCCTGGAAAGGGCATTTGCGACAACATTATGTTTTCCTTTTTTGTATATAATTTCAAAGTCATAACCCAACATCTTTGTAACCCATTTTTTTTTCTCTTCTGAAGATAATTGTTGCTCCAAAAAGTACTTTAAACTTTCATGATCTGTTTTTACCTTCAAGTGTCTTCCTATTAGGTTGGGGCAGCATTTCTGAATTGCATGTAGTATGGCCAACATTTCTTTTTCATAAATGGGTTTGACTCATTTTTTTCATTTAAGTTATCTTCTTTCAAAGGTAAGGGGCCTTCCTTCCTACATTAAAACTACATTAATTCCATGGCCCGAGGCATCACACTCCACAATAAATGTTTTTGTGAAGTCAGGTGTGGTCAAGATGGGATTTGTACACATAGCCTCCTTAAGTTTTTCAAAATCTTTGGTTGCTTCTTTTGTCGAAGAAAATGCTTCCTTGTTTAATAATGTTGTCAGAGGTGTTTCTATTTGACCATAGTTTTTGACAAACTTGTGGTAATATCCTGTCAATCCTAATAATCCTCTAAGTTTCTTCAAGGTTTTTGGAATTGGCCATTCCCTTATAGATTTAATTTTGTTAGGGTCCACTTTTACACCTTCATGAGATACAATATGATCCAAATATTCCACTTCTTGAACCCCAAAGGCACACTTGGAAGGATTTTAATAACTTCCAATAGTTGTAATACTTCATCAACATGTTGTACACGCTCTTCCCAAGATTTGTTGTAGATTAGTATGTCATCAAAAAATACTAACACAAATTTTATAAGGAAGGGATTGAAAATAGAATTCATCAAGATTTGAAATGTTGAAGGTGCATTAGTCAGTCCAAATGGCATAACCAAAAATTCACAATGACATTCATGTGTTATAAAAGTTGTTTTAGGAATGTCTTCTTGTCTCATTCTGATTTGATGATATCTTGAATGAAGATCCAACTTATTAAGTAATTTTTCTATATGTTATTCATCTAATAATTCATCAATTAAAGGGATAGGAAACTTATCTTTGATGGTCATTTTGTTGAGTTGTCTATAATATGGACACATATGCCATAAGACATATTTTTTTGTAACCAATGCCACTGGTGAAGAGAAATAACCTTGGCTATGTTGAATGATGCTAGCCTCTAACATTTCATGGATCATGCATTCAATCTCACTCTTCTATGCATATGGATACCTGTAAGGCCTAATTTTAGGTGGTACACTTCCTAGTTGCAAATGAATAGCATGGTCATGGTCTCGAGTAGGTGGAATACCCTTAGGAATTTCACCAAATACCTTGGAATGATTGTTGGTAATTATTACGAGATATGATGGAGTCGGGGCTATAGATGTTTGAACATCAAGTGAGCACAAATGTGCAATTATACCATGGTGTCCCTTTTTGAGTAATTTTTCCATGCTATTAGAGCTTATCACTTTATAGGGTTTCCCTTGGATACCTCTAAGCTCAATTTCCTTTCCATTTGAGGAAAATATCATAAAAATATTTTGAAAATCAAAGGCCACTATTCCCAATGATTGCAACCATTGGAACCCTAATACATCATCAACCCCCCATTTGTATGGAAATCATGGGGCTATCCAGAAAATACTCCCCCATGTTGAGATTAATACTATGGAATTTTCCTGAACAATTTATGGTACCTCCATTTGCAATCATTACTTAAAACTCTGGTGCAGGATATACAAAACAATTGAGATCTTTTGTTAATTTGTAATTGATGAAATTATGGGTGCTACCTGAATCAATCAATATCATTACCTTTTTCTTTTTGATTTATCCTTCTTCCTGAGGGTATGATGCTAGCCAAAGCATGAAAAGATATTGTTGGAGTAGTCTCTTCTAGATTTGGGTCTTGTGACGGTTCCAATTCTTGATCTTCTTCCTCTTCACATTCTATGTAGAATAATTTCTTCTCACCACATTTATGCCCCTTAATATATTTGTTGTCTCAATTGAAACATATTCATTTTTCTCTTCTTTCATCCATTTGTTGAGGTATCAGCCTTGTTGGTTTAGGTACACTATCTTCTTCCTCTTCACATTCTATGTAGAATAATTTCTTCTCACCACATTTATGCCCTTTACTGTACTTTATGTCACAATTGAAACATAGCTATTTTTCTCTTCTTTCATCCATTTGTTGAGGTGTCAACCTTGTTGGTTGAGATATGGTTGTCCTATGACCCCCAAAGCGATCTCTTCCTCCAATGCTATACTAGTGTGTAGCCTTATTTTTGGCATGAATATGACGAGAATTTTGCATAGCTTCCATAATACTTGTAGGTTGTCTTAAGAAAATTTTATGTTTAATGTCTTCTTTAATCCACCCATGGAAGCTTCCAGCAAGTGGTCATCACTTAGGTTATCCACCCTTGTGGCCAGTACCAAGAAATATGAATTATAGTTTTCAATATCACCTAATTGCTTGATTATTGTCAATTGACTAGAGTAGTCTTGTTCCCAAAATTTCCCATATTGTGCTTCTAAGTCTCTTGTAAATAAACCCCAAGTGTAGTGATATAAATGGGGTTGCCTTTTCACTATCCATTGATACTATTGATATGGTTTTATCTCAAAGTTCAAGGTTGCTACGTGAATCCTTTTCTTATCATCCATAATATTATGTAGTTCAAAATATTTCTCTATTTGATTCGCCCAAGTAAATACCTTTGTACCATCAAACTTCTTTAATTCAATTTTGGGAAAGTTGAATTTAGGATCCCCACCAGAATTAACTCCACTATTAGAGTTAGATTCACTAAATAGATTATTATTGGAAGTTTTTTCAACATAAGTACTTGTTATAACCCTAAATTGCACCATACATGCTTATCTGGCATCAGGCCATCTCAGATACCTTCTTTGCCAAAGCACTATTGAACAACTCTTTAAAAAACCTCTTTTATAAGGGCCCACGCGCCCTACTCCATTACTACATGCATGTACACGCTAGCTGACCTAAAACAGCCCGCGTGGACCGAGAAAAGCAGGAAAAAAGGAAAGTTGTCGATGGAACACACAGCTTTGGGTGAGTTAATTGAAACTCTCGGCCATGCATGGCCAAGGGTTCATCCAAATACCTAGCTTCTTCTAGCCTAAAAAAAAAGGGCTAGGGGTCCCATTTGGAGGAGGAAAAATAGAGTAAAGAAACTCTTCCCAATTGCATATTCCCATTCTCCCAACCCTTTAGCCTTCCTTGTGCAAGAAGAGATACAAAGCAAAGAAGTTGGAGGAAATTTGGAGAGGAGCCCAGGATCAAGATTCGTGGAGCAGTGGCCAGTCTCGACATTTGTAAGTTGATTCATTCAAAGTTAATAATAAAGAAATGCTTTTCCCGTCCCACTATATATGAGTTCTTCATAGATCAGTAAATATATGTTTGAATCTCTAAACCATTAGTCTGTAGGTAAAATGCATATGTAGCTTGTTGCTTATTTTTGTACGCAGATCAATATTGAGAGGATAGCTACCAACAAGCAATCAAGCGTGAAGAAGGATCGACATCGAACATTCGGAACAAGGTATGTTGGTCTAACCATGTATTTGCTGAAAAGGAATGGGGTTTAAGTCTGGGGACGAAGGTAGAAAGTAGATTTCTTTCGGTCATATCTGCATGCATAAGATAACCCTATTTGGTAGTCCGTAAGGGGATTTCCCTCACAATAGAATTGACGACCATACTGGGGAAGTCTCTAGGGTTCCTGGAATTTTATTTTTTGGGTAGTTTTAAAAGACTGGTTTTCTTACCTATTTTTTAGTTTTTGTAAAGTCTGAGCTAGGAAAGAGTCTAGTTTCCCATACCAGTTGTCTATGTTATTTGCTTGAATGTGTTTTTTTTTTTAGACCCATAGAGGTACACGCAGCTTGCATAAGGTTTGAACGTGTGTACCCGTGCCCTACTCTCTTACAACCCACGTGTGAACGCTAGCTGAAGAAGTAGCAGTAGTGTGTAGATTCCAGAAAATTTTTGAGGCAATCATCCTCTTCCATGTTATAATCAATCAATTTCAGGGGTTTTCTGAAATCTATATAAGTCTTGGTTGTTTGTAGTCTTATCTCAGATCAGTTTGTTTTACGAATTTTTTTCCTTACATTTTTTTCCTTGTTCCTGTTAAAGAGAGTGTCTAAGCCTTCAGGAGATCCTGGTTATCAATATCAGTGGTCTCTTCCTGGTTCGGATTGTCTGTTTTTATTTTTTCTCAAAGTTTAGAGATACACATGGCCTGTATAAGGCCAGCATGCATGTACACGCCCTCGGGCTTTACACAGATCATGTGCACACGCTTGTTGTTGGATTGTCAGTAGTGTGCTTGTGCAGGATAGTTTTTGTTGAGGGTAAGGCAGTCATCTTCCCCTTGAAAAGAGTTATACCTCTCAGGTTTTTGAATCTCTGTCCGAGCAGTCAGTAGCTTAGGGTTAATATTAGCCTTAGCTTGCTTTTTCTCATTTAAAAGTTGGCATAAAGAAAGAATTTTTTAGGGTTTTTAGACAAGTGTGAGAGTCATTTTTTAAGTTGCTAGTGTGTGATTTCTTGAAGTGATTCTTTGAGATTTGTTATTAGACCAGAATTGTTTTCTTGATTTTTTACTTGTTGGTATTTTTCCTTTTTTCTTTATCAACATTGAAATAAAATAAAATAAAATCTCTTTCATTTCTTGTTTGGTTGAAAAGTGTGACTTTGCATTAGGAACCAGGGAAAAGTTTTTTATTTCATAAGTTTTTTGCAGTTTACTTAGATCATAAGTAGCTCGTAGTTGAGTGAAATTCTTTTTTGAGTTTGCTATCCAAAAATCCTAGAAAATTAAAAAAAAAAATAAAAAAATGAAAAGTTGTTGAAATTTTGCATTAAGTAAAAGTTTTTGTTTCCATCTTTTTATTCATTTTTACTTTCGTATTTTACACATCATCAGTTTCACTTTCATAACCCTTGACATAAGACAAGCCATAAAATTAATGCTAAATCTAAAATTTATTAGACTTTTATGTTTGTAGGGTTAACCAACTAGTTCAAGATTAGGGCCTTGGATTAGGTTGGAGAGGAAACTCTTCAAGGCCATTAAAATCAAACATTGGAGTCTTAGTTAGGGAGTGTCCAAGTCTAGTATCGTGAAAGTTATCTGGGACCCCCCTCTAACACAGGGGATAAACATGAGGTTGTGTGCAGAAAGGTAGCGGAGATAACCCCTCCAAAGTTGGACCAATCGTAGTGGAGAACACATATAGAGGGCTTGTCTTGGGATTTCGTCGATTGCATTTTCCACAGGGCTTCGTGGGTCTCGATCCATTCGAGGTCCTTAGTTTTCTTCCAGACCACTTTCTTTTGATACCCTTGATAGGTTTCGGTCTCGATACCTTGCTCATTGTGGTCTACCCGACTTTTGACTGTACCCGCCTGGTGACTGTTCACGCATTGACAACCTAGTTGGCTATCTTTTTTAGGGACATACATAGGTGACTACGGGGGTATACCGCGGTACCTAGGACAGACATCGGGCCACACTTTGTAGAGTATACCCGGAGGGTGCTTCCGTTTTCGAGTTGCACTTGCACCGGTAAGTTGCTCTAGTGTTGGTTGTTGTAACTGTTCTTCCAATTAATTTACTGTTTGCCTGTCTTATCTTATAGGGACTTTTTTAGTGTGTGTTACTTTTGAAAATTTAGACTACCCTAGAGTGTCTTTGATCTTCTCACATAGTGGAGGATCACGAGCTCTGCCAGTCACGAAGGCTTCTTGGCCTGCCGCCGATTACATTGGAGCCACCCCCGCCACCATTAAGGCGAAAGCTAGAACAACAAGGGTATTTTGAAGCGACCGGGTCACAAGCAATTGTGCCCGACCAACATCTAGAGGAATCGACCGTTTTGGACCTTGAAGCAAATGATCTTGGCCTGGTTGAAACTCCAACCACCAATTTCTTGTCACCTTTCATCGTACCAATTCAATTTTACGAGCTCCAGACAGTGTCGCACACAACAATGGAAACAAATAATGTTACTCCTTCTGGAAATTCTTCAATTCCCACTACGATTGTCACTACAGGAGAGTTTTCACCTCCTAACCCACCATCACCGGTTTGAGCCACCATGTTCTTGACTGCCTCTACATTTCACAGTGGTCCAATCCATTCTTTGGCGGCAGCCACAACCCCTCTCACACCAAGTGCGACAGGCCCTCCATTCTCATACGGGATGCCTAGTTTGGGTACAAGTCCCGTACTTTCCTACTCCACTTTACAAACTTCAAGTCTTGGGGCAGGAAGCTCTAGTGCTCCTATTCAATGTCACATGGGGGGCAGTCCTACTCCTTTTAATGCTTTCCCTTACGGAGGAGGTCATATACCTCCTTCATCCCCTTCACTCGGCAGCTCGCATCAGCAATTCATCGGGCAACCTACACACCATAGTTTATTTGGAGTGGGGAGTCAACGAACACCTTTGCATAATATGTCAGTAGGTTCGACACCATTTTCTTTGATCGAAACGTTTGGTAATAAGGCCTTTTTTTCAGCCGCCTTCCCGACTGGGGGCAATCCCAGTTTTGGACAACCTATTCATATGCAGGGTATTATTCCTGCACAGGGGGAAAACCTAGGAATTTCTTTCGCATCAGGGCCTTGGAATTCTTGGCAGGGATTCCTTCCCTCATTCGGAATGACGATCTGGGGTAATTCTTTCCACAATCAATGGAGCCCCAGACAAACTACTATGCCTATCCCCATGGGACCGACATGGGGCAACCCTTCCCAAATTCCTTCAAATTTAATGCATGCCCAACCATCTATGTCCTATTTTGGAAATCAGTCGATGATGTCTCCACATACGCAAAATCCATACAGTAGCTAGAGCCATGGTTTCTACCAAAATCTGGGCCAGCAGTCGAACTTTTCCTGGCAACCTGGTGCCAGTCAAACTCCAGGCCCCTTTTTCCCCGGTTATCACCAACAACCCAAACTACCATTCCTGGCGACTTTGCACTTGCCAGATTTGACAAGGTTGTTGAATGACCCTATCTGTCATGATCCACGTTGGCCTCCTATGCCGACGAAGTTGCCTTCGGACATCCCAAAGTTCGAAGCCAAGCCTAATGATGATCCAGGAGATCATGTGACTACCTTCCATCTTTGGTGCTCATCTAACTCGTTGAAAGATGATTCTGTACAGTTGTGATTGTTTCCATGTACTCTCATTGGGAGTGTCACGAAATGGTACATTGAGTTCGATCGCTCAAGATACTCTTCCTTCGAGGAACTGGCGATGGCTTTCCTAAACCATTTCCAGTTACCTGTGAGATACGATGTTGGTACAGAGCTTCTCACCAATTTTGAACAGACAACAACGGACCATATCTCTGATCATATCTGAGAATGGAGACGCCGGAAGAGTTTAATTAAGGTGCAGTCCCACCAGCATTCCTTCTTGAGTGGTTCCTTGAGTCTTTGGTCCCGCAGTTATCCAAAGACGTCACGACGTCGGGAGTATTTTCTGAAGAAGACGCCATCATGAGAGCTCAACAATTTGAGCTCATCTATTCTTAGTTCGGTTTATTATACAACATCTTTCCAGATGCGCCACGCTCAATACTTGATAAAACTAGACAAAGAGTTGGACCACATGTTGATGGTATTGTTGGTTCAGCACAAACAAAGCCCGTTGAGCAATTGATGAAGCCGTTGCAACAGTTATCTATACAACACACAACAGCCAGCCAAACTACTACTTTGGCTACTCCCCCTACCAAAACGTTGGAGGTACACACAATGCAATCGACTAACCCAAAGGCCACCCAACATCATGAAGGAAAGAAAAAACAATGAAATAAGGGTAAGCGGGATAAAAAATTGACCGATAATGCTGGCGGGGACAACACTAAGAAATGGAAGGTGAGGTATCCATGCAAATTGTGCGCGGATGACCACCCAACACATCTATGTCCTCGGCTTGTAGAAGCCCAAAAGTTTGTGACGCAGCAATAGCCTGCTATGTTGACCAATCCCTTTCAACATGGGAAAAATCTAACCCAAGCCTCTGTAAGCATGGAAGGGGATAGTCAAGACCCCTCTCCACCTATGAACAACCCCGCATCCGTGAACATATATATGGTGAGGGGTGATGCTTTTATATCGACTAGAGCGCATGACTATAGTAAACCAAGCACTTTTGAGAAGGGTAAAGAAGCTAAAATCCCATCTCTTCCTCTACAGATTGAGAAGACGTTGGGAGAAACAATGACACCCATTCCCAAAGGTGCATTCAAAAAAGATTCTCATAACCCAAACGCAAGGGTCGCCCAGAACTACTCTGTGGTGGAAGATTGATCACAAACCCCTTGTGCGATGTCCGCTTTGGAGGTCCTCCAAAGCTTCCCTTCCCAGAGGAAAGCCTTGTTAACCACTTTAGGATCTACCGAGACTTGTAATCTGGGTACAATCATGTTGGATACAACTGACTTAAAACCTCGTCTACCTTACCACGTAGCGTTTCAGATAGTAGTGGCTTATTCCACGAAAACTTTTACTCAAAATATCTTCCGCACGGTGGTTGATGAGGGCGCCTCGACATGCATTATGTCATTGGCATGTTGGAATGCATTTGGCCAGCCCATTTTGTCTCTGTCACCTACTCTCCTCACCGCTTTCGACGGTCGTTCGTTCCAACCACATGGTATCATTCCTTCTTTGCCCATGCAGTTAGGAGGGAAGACCGTGTGATTCAAAGTAGAGGTAGTCAATGCTCCCCTCAACTATAACCTCTTATTAGGAAGGAGTTAGACTTATGCCATGCAATTTGTGGTTGCTACAATTTTCTGGGTCTTATTGTTTCCACACGAGGGCCGGATTGTGACCATCGATCAATTGTCCTTCTCTAGACCTGACCCAGCATTGGGGGCATCCATGGTCCCAATGATTGATAATCCTCAACCAGGTGTTGTCAACGTAGGGGTTGGTTTGTGCCCATCTTTGATGGGTAACTTCAATTACCCGCCCCCTCAAGGCGATATCAAGTTTATATCCAATCACCATAAGGTTGAGATTTTTCAAGTTTCATCGTTCCGCACGACTTACTTCGACAATTCGTGGATACTTCCTTCCCCATCGGCCACGATGGAGGGGACAGGGCATCCAGGCATGTCCATGCCCTTGTCTGCAGCTAAAGTAGCATACTCTTTAGTCCATCAAGCTCCAGCCAACCCAGATCCAACTCCTGTACAAGAGTTCGATCCGCTTCTATAGCCTATTTGGGCTCAAGGTTCTCTCGCTGACACCGATTTGTTAGACTTAGTATTTCCCTCTGACGAAGCAGTAATTGAAGCAATGACTAGTCCGGACAAACCTTGGGATGATCTTCATCACAGATCATACTTCCTCCCAGTGTTAAGAATAATCGAGGCTGGAGAATTCACCTTGACTATGACTGGAGATAGGTCTTGTCCTATTAATCCCTTAGCTACACATGAGAACTATGTTGAGGGTAATATGGAAACCATTTTTGAAACGATACCTATCAATATATCCAGAACCCCTGGCGTCATAGACAATGTTTTCGTCGGAGCATACTACTCCCCCGAGGAGATTCCAATCATTGACCCATAAAGATTCGATCATGAGCTAACTTTGTTGTTTTTCAAGCTCGCTTTGAGATCCGAAAGCAACATCCGACAACACTGCATTTATGCTTTTCGATCTCATCCGGATTAACTGAGAAAAGTAACCTCTATTTGTCTTCTTTTAAGCCCTTTTCAGACCCTCTAAACATGAAAATATTGTCGAGCGATCTTGTGGCCTTTCACGCTCGTTAAACTAAAATTTGAAGTCACATCTATCCGGTGGTAGTTTACCCCTTTTTCGGTCCGGATGGTCAACTGTACGAACAAAGGTATACTCTATGGAACTTTGTTCTTTAGAAGAGTACTCTCAGGTATAATTTTATCCCTTTTTTGGGCCTGAGGGACTAAACTTACGAAGAAGGAACCCCCACGGAGTCCATAGTTAAGCTCTTTTCAAACTCCCTAAAATTGAAAAGATCGCCAAGTGACCTTATTCTTTCACTCTCGTTAAACTGGTCTAGAAGAACATTCCTGATGGAGTCCATAGTTAAGCTTTTTTCAGACTCCTTAAAAATGAAAAAATGGCCGAGTGATCTTGTCCTTATCACACTCGTTAAAATGGTTTTGAATAGATGTCTTGTCGGTGCTAGTTTACCCCTTTTTCGAACCGACTACACTATCTTCGAAAAAGGTACCCCAATGGAGTCTTCTTTTATGTTTTTTCAGACTCTCTAAATATGAAAAACCACCGAGCTTACCTTCTCTGGGATCGTTAAACTTACATCGAAGGATGGTACCATTGTGTGTTTTGTTAACCGCGCTTGCATATCTTATACACCAGCCTTGTAACAGTTTGCTTCTGCATTTTAACACCCTTGGTCCCCAGAGGATTTTTCCCGAGTAGCATTATTTTGAACATTAGTCTTGTTCTTGTGCCTTGAAATTGTATGTTTGCAACACTCATTCCTCCATTGTAACGTAACATTCCTTTATTCTTTTTCCCAAAATTATTGAAAAAGACAAAAAAATCAAATATACCCCAAAAAGAGGAAGGGAAAAGTATTTTCTTTATTGGTAGCATAATGAGTCACCCTTGGATAAATCACATCTGTCTGTTTGTTCATCAAACCCTGGGATTTCATATGACCTTAGGAAGTTGTTCTCGCTACATAGAGCCGTGTCCTCCCCCGTTTGGTTATTCTTCCAAACATATGGAGAGTTTGTGTTTCCTCTTGCCTCGTAAACTTATGTTAATGCCATGTTGCCTGAGTCTCATCATTTGTCGTGCTATTGTCCAAGGGAAGTTTGTCACCAAGCTTGATTTGGACCCTCTGCAATTTGTCTCTTACCCTCATACCTAGCCATCCTGAATGTCCAATCAAGTCCTTGTTCGAAATCAATGAAGCCTTCAGTCTGATCATCAAGTCCATGATCGACGAGTCGTCGAAGAACTTTGGGTAGTATAGTCGTACACTCATATTACACTCCTACCTGAGTTTTGAAGATTTTGAAGTCGTTGCTCGAGCTTTGAAGACCTCATCTCCAGCCATCATGTCATATTAGCTTCTAGAAGATGGATATTCTATATGTATATCTTTTTTATTTCGAGATGTAGCTCCGTTGTGTATCATTTGCAGCTACTCTTTATATATTTATATGACATGGATCTACAATGTATTTGATTGGTAGCCATGATTCTATTTTATCCCGAGCATGGGTATGCCCGCCTCGGTGAGACATTTTTTATTTTGCAGACGACGCCTCCCGGTTCCTGATCCTTGGGCTCAAACGTTCGGCACATTAGTAAAGATTGGTAATGTATTTTCTCCATCAGATGCTCTTCTGACCTCACACATTAGGGGGTATCTGTTATAACCCTAAATTGCACCATACATGCTTACCTAGCATCAGGCCATCTCATATCCCTTCTTTGCCAAAGAACTGTTGAACAACTCTTTAAAAAACCTCTTTTATAAGGGCCCACACGCCCTACTCCATTACTGCATGTGTGTACACGCTAGCTGACCTAAAACAACCTGTGTGGACCGACAAAAGCACGAAAAAAGGAAAGTTGTCGATGGAACACACAACTTTGGGTGAGTTAACTGAAACTCCCGACCATGCATGGTCAAGGGTTCATTCAAACACTTAGCTTATTCTAGCTTATAAAAGAAGGGTTAGGGGTCCAATTTGGAGGAGGAAAAAGAGAGTAAAGAAACTCTGCCCAATTGCATATTCCCATTGTCCCAACCCTTTAGCCTTCCTTGTGCAAGAAGAGATACAAAGCAAAGAAGTTGGAGGACATTTGGAGAGGAGCCCAGGATCAGGATTCATGGAGCAGTGGACGGTCTCGACATTTGTAAGTTGATTCATTCAAAGTTAATAATAAAGAAATTTTTTTCCCGTCCCACTATATATGAGTTCTTCATAGATCAGTAAATATATGTTTGAAACTCTAACCCATTAGTCTGTAGGTAAAATGCATGTGTAGCTTGTTGCTTGTTTTTGTACGCAGGTCAATCTTGAGAGGATAGCTGCCAACAAGCGATCAAGCATGAAGAAGGATCGACATCAAACATCTGGAACAAGGTATGTTGGTCTAACCATGTATTTGTTGAAAAGGAATGGGGTTTAAGTCTAGGGACGAAGGTAGAAAGTAGATTTCTTTCGGTCATATCTGCATGCATAAGATAACCCTATTTGCTAGTTCGTAAGGGGATTTCCCTCACAACAGTACTACCTTTATTTTCATGATTCCATTCCATTTTGATGTCTCCTTTAGGGAATATCTCATCTATAGCTTGAAATATCAGGGAAGACATATTTTGAATTTCCTTCATGGAATTTTGTATCTCTCTTTTTATGTCACTCTTATTTTCCATATCATCCATCTTGTTTTTCATACCCTCCATATTTTTTTCCATTTCATACATCTTCCCTTCCATTACTTGAATTTTTCTTTGTGAATTTACCCAATTATTAGACTTTTCATCACATTCTTAATTTGTTCCTCCAATTTGGACAACCTGTTATGTATGTCCTCATTTTCTTCTTGAGTCATAGATGAGACTTCTGGAGGTTTAATAGGTATTGTCACCTTTTTGGGACCCATATGGTGTAATAATAAAAATACTCCTCTATTCTATATTTATCACAAATTTCAAATCACCCAAAACAAATATTCCAAAAAGAATTATGCCAATTGTAAGTTGTGTACCTTTAAAAACCTTAATTTGGAGTTTGTCCTCTTGCCTGACCTTCCTTTTGGTGTATCTCTAAAATTTTAGCCCTTCTGGGTTTGAAATTGTGTTCTATAGTTATATGATATGTTGTCTCTGTAATGCAATAGGTCTGATCAAAATTGGATGTGCCAAGTGGAAGTTATGGTAATTTCCCCACACCTTGCTGATTTTTGTCCCTTCTAGGAGAGCGTATTTGTAAAGCGTGCCAAGAGAACAATATATGGTATTGGATTTTGAAAATTGCACCAAAAATACTACAGACTGCACAATATCCAATTCAAGTTGTGTCACTTAATTTTGATACTCACTGAAGATGATATCATTGTTTTACCCGGAACACCTGTTTGAGACTAGTTAATATGACTAGTCAACTACCTTATCTTACACAAGGTGTATCTACAAACTTAGGATGACCCATAAGAAGATTGTTTTTTATCACAACTACATTGATAATTTATCTGAATATCCTCCGAGTTTCAAGGTCTCAAACGTCACATAAAAAATTGTATGGTGAAAATTCCGAGATGAATAAATTCAGGATGATTTCAGAACCCGAGATTTCACAGGGTATATCTCCTAAAGTATAAAGCCTCAGGAGATGAAATTTTAACCCCAAGTACCTTGATCCTTCTTCTAAATATCCTCCAAGGATTTCCTTCTGAAACATCGTAGAAAACAATTTATAGAGAAAATTCCAAGGTGTCTTAGATGTAGCAGTGAAACCCTGATACCTTGAGCTCTAATACCAAATGTTATGACCCAACGCCTTAAAAATGATAAGAAATCAATAAATTCAGTCCACTTAGAATGGGAAACCTCCTTTACAATATATAAACTTTAGAACCCAATATGATATGAGATAAGATGATCCTAATACTAGATCTCCTTGATATATATATATATATATATATATATATATATATATATATATATATATATATATATATATATATATATATATATATATATA
>ML781654.1:467880-479285 GCA_009831015.1 Picea engelmannii | reverse complement strand
GCAAAGAAGGGTTCTATCCAACTTACTAGAAATGTAATAATTAAATATCTATAGAATAATAAGGGGTTTTATGCATATCATGGGGCTTTGTATAGGGCTTAACACTCTTAGCTTAGGTTGGGTTTCAGGTCTTCCATGCTCCAAATCAGAACTCTTCTACGGGTTCTCTGATCCTTCTATTGCACACACCTGTGCATTCTTTTTAGTAACTATCTTCCTCAGAGGCCTGAAATCTCCTCCAGGTCTCCCTCTGTGCATATCCAGGCTGCACGCCTCTTACCCAAAGGCTATAGAACTTCCCTCGTTCTCCCTTTATCCCTCGGGACTCATGGGTAAATCTAGCTGTAGAAAATGGTACATTGTTGTACCTCTGACTGGCAGTTTCTGTCATCCTAGTTAGATTTTCCATACTCGCATTCATGGGGGAAGTTGGTTGTTCAAATACAAAACCCTCTTCATTAACTGAATTGTCTTCATATCCAGGCTAAGGGAAAATAATCTGAATGTTTCCAAGTAATATTTTCGTAAGGTTGGTTGGGGTCCTTTAATCTTAATAGAACCTTCCCCCATTCCTCTAGTGATATCATGTCCAGTACTTTAAGGCTTCACCCATCATTCAATTGTCGACGTTTAAAATTAAAAAATAATACATTTACAATATTTGCAAGCCATTGCATGAAAATCATAATTTATCATTAATTACAAGCTTGGAGAAACATGGGTGTTACAATCCCCTCCCCCTTAAAGGAGCACCATCCTCAGTGTTCTTCTTAGCAACACCATCCTTTCAAAATGAAATCATCAAATGAGTTTAATCAATGTACCAATATCCATGGCCACATTCACACACAATGCACCCTTGCATTGATTTTTAGATTATTACTTTTGATATTAGGCACTTTGCCTTGGTGGGTTGGAACTCAGCTTGCATTTTACCACATGGTTTCTTTATCCACATCTATTTTTACATCAGGACCATGTTTTCCCACTTCAACTAATCATAACCTCAAATCAACACACATGAAACTAAAATTTTCATATGAATCCATTCAAGCATTCTTTCTCCATTGGTAAATAGGGTGTCGACATTTATGGACACCCAATTTCTCTCCTTACCATTATGCAATTTTGCAGAGCACTGGGAGATACTTATTTCATAATGGGAAGTCCCATATATACCCACTATATTATCATATTCATACCATCAAATAATAGACTATTTTATAATGGATTATTACCCAAATCCCTTTTACCTCTCATGTCACATGGGCTTGAACTCTTTATACCTGTTCTGGTTGCCAACACCTTCTCTAGTATTACCTCTTCAATGGTGCTTCCCGGGGACTTCTAAAATCTCTTTCATAATTTTCTTTTTATCAACCTTCTTGCATTCACTTATATTTGAGGTTGTTCACTATTGACATTTGTCCTTCCCTAACAGTTCCAATATTTTCTGCACGTGACATACATCACCACATTCACATTTCAAATTAGTTTTCATGTAAAATCAAATGCATGTACCATAGCATTTATTTTTATTTTTAAATTTCATATACGCCTTAACATATCTATATGCACTCCGTCGCATTTCCCCCAATGTTTTCATAAGTTCAAACACAATTAAATTTTAGTTGCATTTCTCAACATTCTCATGCCAAAATATCTACATCCATCGACATATCAGTTTCTCATCCCAAAGAAACATAATAGACAACAAGAAAGGAGTTAAGGGATTCTCCCAATAGGAAAATTTCAACCTAGATGAATTAATTTCAAGGCCTCATTGCCTTCACACACTATAGATTAACCAAGCTCATTCATTTAAACACATTCAATATTGTATCTTTCAGTTACTAGTTGTACTTACTTTCCCAGTTGTCCTTTTTAAGAATACATCTTTGTCTTATTATTCAGAGTTTCATAGTGAGAGAAGTATTAATCACTTTCTCCTTCTTTTCTTTTACAATTTATCCCTCCTAGGATCTCCTTGTTCCATCTCTTGAGTAGTCTTAGTCATGTTCACCTTGACCTTTTTGGATAATTTAGCATGCTACATCTACAATTTTCTTGTTCATAATGAGTTGTGAACTTGTGCATTTTGCACATTTCCCACCCAGAGATCAGATCGGTCCTCATTCATTTGCATGTCTTGGTACTCATGCATGATATTTTAAAATGTAATATGGGATTCTTTTATAAATATGTTTTGCATCCCACTGTTCAATTCTCAATAGTCATTAAGGTTATGGATCTCTTCGGGCAGAGTTCTTTGCACACTTCCTCCACATAAACCTCTTCAACATGTAACTCTCTTGTTGCATATCCAAACGGTCTGACATGACCTCAATTATTGAGTTGGACTCAGCTTTTTCATCTCATATTCTTAATATTCCATGAGGAATTATCAACATGCATCTTTATTATGTATTTATATTGTTCACTGACACATGCAAGTTTATTCCATCAATTTGCATTCATTTTATTTTAATCACTTGCCTTATCATGCGGTGTGGGTGTCCACCATAGGAACACTTTATTGTTTCATTTCCTTATCTATTGAAAATTGATTGGTTCATGATTGTTCACAACCATTCATATCTAGTATTTTAAAAGCACACTCATGTTTTGTTTTATAATGGAAACAAAACACCCCTACTCATTTACCTTTGCATCAATGTATACTAGCTTTTCCTCGGGAAAAGGGGAACACATCCTCCTCAAGCTATTATTTCATCAAGAAAAATCAGACCCTTCCATCATGGGGTCATCCAAGTATCCATGGTATTATTTAGATCTGGCAAGTAGACATATTTCCTCACATTTCACTTATTATGACATTCATATCATACCTTTAAGCATGTATATGTACCTTTACATGTATGTTGGTGCATCACTTGCACATTTTTACCTCATCCATTCCTATTATTAGGTCTTATTATCATTATTATTTAAAGAGAATTTACAACCATCCTCATGGCTAGTCTCACAAACCTATTCATTTTTTTCTTCATACTAGGAAACCTTATAATGCATTCCATTCATGCACTCAAGGATCCATTTACATATATCGATGTTCAACATCCAAGCTCACGATTGCATCTTTTTCGATGTCATTCTTACACATGGGAATTTCAAACTTCCATATCCTCCCTCCCATAGATCTTACAATCATTCTTATGACAAGTCTCTATAGGAATACTCAACACCATGTTTCCCTCTCTGTTGAGAGTTTAGATTCATTCACATGATATTCACATGGAAAGTCTCATAGACATATTAGTAATTATGTTTCCCTTTTCATACGACAACAACCAACAAGATAAAACTCTTTCCTAAACTGCTATATCAGTATGAAACCAACCAAAAATACAATCTAGGCAATTTAAATAATGTCCCAAGCAACATGACAACTTATCAAGATTCTCTTCATGCCTTCGACCATTCTTGGTCAATAGACCTTTTTTTTTTATCAAGGAAATCATTTTATAGATTCCCTCTCACTACAACTTAAGCACACCAGGCCATATTGTTATGGCTACCATCCACCTCTAGATGTTAGTCTGACCCATTGGTCATCTAGAAATTCCCCAACACTTCCTTTACTCCATTCAAAATCAACAATTCATTAACCCTTCTACTTTATTCACAGAGGGTAATATGCAATAAATATCATCGACACTTTACTTATGATTCTATACTCAGATCATCATTAACCATATGATCCATTACATCACCATGTTTTACATCCAATAACAGACTATACTAAGCTTATATGCATGTTATAAACATGCTCAATATTTTCCATATGCATTCTGGCATATCCTCGTGCCCCAAGCACTTTATCCATGCTTACAATGCATATGTATTCCAAATATTTTCCATTTGTATTCACATGCTCAGACATGTCCATAGATTAATAGGTATATACATTCTCTTATTATATCTGTGAGAATCATAAACTTGCTCATGTGTTCATATCTCTTTACCTTTCCCACTAGGTCTAACAACAGTCTAAAGGACTCCTTTTTAATTGCTTAACTGGTTTATTCTCCAAAAACCATTTTCTTCATTCATTATAGGTCAAATAAAACTAACCTTACAAATTTTCCATCAGTCCTCTGATCATGAGGGATCATACACATATACAGGGTTTAATATTTTATTAAAGTAGTAACTATTATTGCTACAGATTCCATCAATCCATACCAATTTCCTTTAAGCAAAATGAATTTTCCATAATGGTATCAACCCTTATATAATCATCCATCTTAATCAAAGATAATATGCCTACCCTAGTAGATAGACATTATTACACTTAAAAAAACAACTCAACCCATGTCCCCTGTTTGGGTTCAGGAAACTACATAGCAAGATTTCCGCCACCTCTGCCATTTTCATTTAGGTTTTACCAATAATTCCTATAAACAATTGTAAGAGTAGTCATAAATTTGTCAAAGGGAAAATATAATTTCCCCTACTATAATTCAGCCAGGGTTTCCATGGTGATTCCAATCTGTTGTCCTCCATCCTCAAGGGACTCGTGCAAATAATGAACAATCCTTTAAAGGTAGGAACACCTTTCAACAAGATCTTCTAAATTTTGATATACCAATCCTATGACTAATCTCCAGTCCATCTAAGCCTAGTGTTGTAGCCTACTCTGACAGATAAGGTAGGGTAGAATGCCCTTCCCCTTAAAAGTTTTCTAAGAAGAATTTTATTTTACTCGTTGATGAGCACAAGCGGGCCAAGCATTTTTTCCTTCTCTGATATCACTTTGTAACAGAACTGACCCCTAAGTACCTTTTTAAGGGGTGGGGTATTAAATTTTCGCTTCTTCTATCGACCTTAAATATTCTCTATCATAGATCCATCCTCTTTTACTTGTCAAGAGCTTTCCAATGACGGTAAATTCACTTAGAATTGTTATATGGAACAAAATACATGACCTCCCAAAGTTATTGGTTTTCATAGACAAAATATCTCTCACTGTCACATGGCATCCACGTAATGTTTATCTTTCCGTGTCAGTTGATGTGGAAACACCTGGGTCTTGACGTCACACTATCCTAGCATGTCATGGTGGAATCCCACTCAGCTTGTCATCTTGTTAGTAATGGAAATCTTCCATCTTAATCACATCATAACCACCCTATTGTATTCACAAACTTGTGGGCGGCGATCTTGCAGACTCATGGTCTATATTCATACTCTTCATGGGCCCTCCCCCAACACTTATCTTCTTTTTCCTTCACAAACTCATGGACTTGCAATCTTATGGACTCGTGGACTTCTGAATGCAAAATCCTTCCCTTCATAAGTTCATCTAAAGAGTTTCAATAGTTAGCCGCTTTTCCATCTACGCAGACTCGTGGAATTTTGGACGTACAATTGTGTACATCCTCTTCATAAGTTTATCCAAAAGCCTCACACTTATTCATTTTTCCATCTGTGCAGACTCATGGACTCGCGAATGCATAATTCTTCCTTTCCTAAGTCCACCTGAAAAGTATCAACACTTAGATTATTTTTACATCTACGCAGACTCACGAATTCATAATTATCCCTTTCATAAGTCCACCGGAAAAGTATCACACTTAGATTATTTTTCCATCTATGATGACTCGTGGACTCACAAATGCATAATTCTTCCCTTCATAAATTCATTCGAAGAGTCTCAACACTTAGCCACTTTTTCATCTACGTGGACTTGTGGACTCACGAACTTACAATTATGTACCTCCTCTCATCAACATCTAAGGGCTTCCACATCGATCAACAACTGAGATCACATCCCAGAAATACTCCGATCAACAATCGAGATATTTCAAACTTTTTATCCGACACAAGGATAAAACAAAGGTCTAATACATATTTCTCCCAAGGGGCCTGTGTTATGGCCCACCGAACAATTACCTATTTCCATTCACAAGATAACACCTATCAACTTTTGGACACATTGGTGTTCCGGGTCAGTATGGTACATCATGTTGACGTTACCTATCCTTCAAATATCGCTTAAATGAGACCACAATGATCTATAACATAGGTTAATCCCCGATTAATAGTCTAAATTAACTCAGGTACATTCTCTATAGGCATGGTAACCTGCCCTGATGGTGGGTCCGGATCTATTCGCTCTGTCGATCCAATGGTTGTGATTCCTTCGAGCTCGAAACATGGTGTTTCATCCAATTAAGGACTTAGACAATTCAATGATTTTTCTTTGGCCTCTTTTCCTTACATTCAACTATTAGCTTATGATCCTAGTTTCCATATGCATATATATATATATATATATATATATATATATATATAACATGCAGGAATAATAAAATAAGTTCATTTTTTTAATCTTAGAACATTACATAACGATTATATTCAGTTGTATAGGGCATGCATTGTTCTTTCCATCCTACCGTCACTTAAATGAAGGAGTTTGAAAATACAATAAGCATGATCACTATAAATCAAATATTTATATGTATAGTGCAAGTACAAGCATCCAATCATGCATTTCAATTCAATTACACAGATTCTATGGAATACTTATCTATTATAATTGATAGCCAACCAATTGATTGTGGGTGTTCGCATTTACACCCAAGCATAGGCTCAGATGCATTCACTCTTAGCATTCTGGCCACCCCCGTGCCAAGCCATGATACCACTAGGGAATCTCTCTCAGGTTCTCAACAACATTTGAAGGTCACTCTCCTTCACTCTACTTTTGGTAGAGATTTTCCCTTATAGTCACCTAGCCCAAGCCTCTTCGTGGTTTATCAGATGCGTTACCATAATCAAGCTCATGGCCCTCTTAACTCAATTTGGTTTCAGGTCTTCCATGCTCCAGCTTGGACTCTTCTACGGGTTCTTCAATCATTCTATTGCATGCACTCATGCATTCGTTTCAACAATTATCTTCCTTAGAGGCACAAACTCTCCTCTAGTTCTCCCTCTTTTCATATCTAGGTCACACGCCTCTTTCCCAAAGGCTATCGAACTATCATGTTTCTCCCTCTGTCCCCCGAGACTCCTGGATCAATATAGTTGCATAAAATGGTACTCTGTTGTACCTCAGGTAGCTAGATTTCCCATACCCGCATTCATGGGGGCGGTTGGTTGTTCAACTACCAACCCCTCCTCATTAATTGACTTGTCTTGATATCAAGGTTAAATGAAAATAATACGAATGTTTCCAATTAATATTTCCGCAAGCTGGCTTGAGGTCCTTTAATCTTAATAGAACCTCCCCTCATTCATCTAGTGATATCATGGCCGGTACTTTAAGGCTTCACCCACTAGTCAATTGTCGATGTTTACAATTAAACAATAATACATTTACAATATTTTCAAGCCATTGAATGGAAATCATAATTTATGATTAATTACAAGCTAGGAGAAATAGGGGTGTTAGAGGGTCCAAGGGGTAATTAACCATGTCTATTAATTCCATCCACATTCCTGAATTTTATTATGACTATGTATTAAACTCTACTTTTTTATTGAGTGTTCCCAAAGCTAATCATTGAATTCATGTAAGAGGGTAGGTGTGAGAAGTGGCATCCCATAGTTATTGGGAGAATGGGGGTTGAGTACAATCAACTTGGAGAAGTGTGTGAGTCAATAAAGGAAAGCCAAAGGGAGGAAATTCATATGGGCAACAACAAAAAATTTAGATAGTCGATATTTTTGGCATGAGGAAGTGGTAGAGTGCATAAAAGAGAGCTTGGAGATGAAACAACCATTGAGGGAAAATTCTAAAGCATGTTGGAGGGTTTTTGGAGCATTTTGGAGTTGTATATTGAAGAGCTAGGTTGTCAGGCATAAAGAGTAAAATCTTGTGTGAGTTTCACTATAACAACGTGTGCTTGTTGTTGTTTTTGTTGGTAATTTTCCTAGCAGTGAGTTACCTTGAGTTCTCAGTTGAGAGATTCCTGGTTACTTGTGCTAGAGAGACTCTGATAAACGAATGTGACGTCAGAGGGACTGAGATCAGTGAAGGGGTACATTCCTTGGGTTGGGTAGGTTGAGAGGAAGAGAGCTAGTGGAAAATAGGGATAATTGCAGGAGAATATTAGTGGGTTGTGGGATTTTGAGTTGTGAGTGGATAGTGAGAGACCACCCTCTTTTGTGTATTTATGGCCCGAAATCGGGGGTGACCTGTTATTGAGATTTGGAACAACAAGTCTATGTTTGGGTGGAACGTCCATCCCAAGAAAATGGTTGCACGACTGATTATAAAAGATAAGTGTTTATCTTGCTTCTGTTTGTATTTACGAGTTAAATTGTTGTGCATGAACTTTGTGTTTAATCATAATTTATATGTTATTGTGTTGAGTTATTTAATACATTCATGTGTGATTCTATCATGTTGTAGATGCATCTAATTTATGGTAATAGACAATAGCTAGATCTGGTTGTAATTTGTAGCTAGAAGCTACAAGAAACTAATTAGATAACAAGAAATTTTAGTTTTTATGAGTATTTCGCACATAATGGACCTCAGCTGGGTTGGGGGATGTTACAAAACCATTAGGAAATTTAATTTTTTGAATGATTTCAAGTTTAAAACATTGATATATTTCTCTATAAATAACCATGGTAGATTTTCTAGTTATCCATCATTAGAAGAATATTGAATCAGATTTCACATTACATGATCAACTTCCAGAATGTCACTAAAAAAATTGATGATTTTATCTTTGTTACCCCTTCCATCTAACATTTTCCATAATGTTTTTGCAACGTTATTCTTATATGCATCGTATCAAACAAATGAGATACTTGTGGATTCTCATAGTAGGAAAACCTACTAAATTGGATGGAGTATCTTTCCATTCCTAGTGGAAGTCGACTAATGCATTAACAACTTTTATGAAACATAAATGAAACAAAATGACTATTACGTATGGTAAAAATAATTGAATACAAATAAAACTGTATAACGTTACATATGTTGATACATAAACCAATTTCTTACCTTGATGATCGATCTTATTATATTCTAATTTCCATAGTCGAGGTGTCATTCTTTATGGATTTATTATAATCTCTTCCTTCCCATTAAAACGTTGTTGTTATTGTTGTTGTTGGTTTTTTTTTTCTAGTGATTCAAAACATATGGTTCTTAGGGAGGAATTACCTATACTCATGAAATGTTTCATTTTATGAACTTTTTGAATGTCGGGATATCATTTTGGGACCACAAAACGGACATGCAAATTTACCCTTTGTTTGAAAACCTACAAGATATGGTTGAATAATGTAAAATATACTAGTAGAAGGGGTAACATTCATTGGAACTGACCAATCCCTCATGCTAGAGAAGGACCTCGATGTGTTAACAAGGTGGTACTATACAAATGTAGGAGTGTTGGATGATATGGCATGGAGGTTGACGACGACAATAAGCGAGCTAAGAGAGAAGGTACCTACAAAATGTGTCGTGGGAAATTATGAGAGCCATTTTATTGGAAGGTGTTTTTATTAGAGGTAGTACACAACACTTAGCAAGGAGTAAGTTGAACCTTCAGGAAGAGAATATGGGGAGTACTTTGAGGTTTTATTAAAAAATGAGGAGAGGAGTAGGAATTCTGGTTTTGATGGTGCTATCTTGGTTTTCTTTAACTAGGAGTTGGTGAACCTATGAGGGAACCTTCTAAGAAGCTTGGACATGGAAGAATGTAGGGTTTTGGTATGAGGGGGTAATTTGGGCAAGCCAATCAAGAGATAACTAGAGTCATGGAACCCAGGGAAAGCAGAGTGATTGGGTGGAATAATTCAGAGGGGAGGGAGTTGTGTCAGGTGCAAGACAAAGGAGGGAGTTGGGGTTTTTCCCGTGTAGGAATTTTCTTGTGAAGAAAACCTATTTTAGTGGCTAGCAGGTGTGGAAAATTCCTAGGATGGCCAGGAAATCTTGAAATAAGGGGAGGGGGATTCGTAGGGGGGGAAGAAGAATGAAACATCTTGTCCAAGGGTACAATATCTAACACAAGGGAAACCCGTGGGGCTTTGGAGTAAGGAAACCGTTACCAAGAACTATGCTTTGAATAAGAGAAAAAATAATTTTAAGAGGGAGAGGAGGTGGTTCATGTCCAAAGGATAGCTACTTCTGAAAAGGATATCTTGGAGGAGTTGCGATATTGGGTAAATGACCCTTTCTACGCAATGATGAGGGATACCAAGTACTTTAAAATCGATGAGACCTATCGGATCATTAATGCAATGGTGGGGAAGGATTTTCAAAGGAATAAGAGAGAGAAGGGAAATATTCTAGACATAATTCACATACTAGAAGGTAAATTTGAATTATTATGTCAATCTTAGTATCACATTTGTTTCAAGGTGTCTTCGACTAGCCAACAACCAGAGCAGTAGGAGGAGGGTGAAGGTACGTTGAGTCCACTGGGATAAAAAAATTACCCAATTGATGTGGACACATCCGAGCAGGTTGCATACCCCATGGGTGACATGCAAAAATCACAACACCATGTAGGGATAGTGTAGGGATGCCTGGTTTGATTAAGGTTCTATCATGTGGCCTTTTTATATTTGTAGACCTATTATTAGAACTATAATACATATAGCTCAGACAAATAGTCGTAGGAATTGAATAGTTTCTAGATAGATAGTAAAATGTGGTATCTGAAAACCGATGACATATGTTTGAAATCATGGTTAAACTTTGTTGGGTCAAGCATCTAGTTTCATTTTTGGTAGATTCCCCCATATATGTTGTAACTCTTTTGTATATAATAGATAAATATCAATGGATTTTTAGTTTAAAAAAAGGAAACATTGTGTGCTCCCTCTTAATTGACATTCAAGGAGGAGGATTATTGTTTATAACAAAAATAGGCCACACTGGGTAGGAAGATCTGAGTTTTCCAAATGGATTGACACCTTCAATGGTCAATTAATGGCTAACATTATGAGGTTCTTCATTTAAAATTGGATTTATTTAATGTTCCTAAATGCATTTCCATATGCAGGAATTCACAAAACACCATCTTCACTTATTTTCCATACATGGTAAACTATAAATTGTCCTATGTTTTTGCACCTAAACAATAATTTCAAATATGAAATTATGTGAATATGATGAAGAACCTTACGAGGTACCTTATTTGTTACTTAATTAGTTTGATATCTACTAATTCCACATTGAGGGTATTCCATATTTGTTTTCTATTAACCGTAATATATAATATGATCATTGGGACATGCATCAATAGCTTGATGCTCCACTCATGTATCTTTCATAATGACATACAAATCTTAGTATTTGTGAGGTAAATTATTTCAATGGTGAGAGGGAGAAAACACCTAACAATATCCAACATTATATATATATATATATATATATATATATATATATATATATATATATATATATATATATA
>ML781654.1:449653-464686 GCA_009831015.1 Picea engelmannii | reverse complement strand
ACTTTGTCTATGTAATTAGAAACAATCAAATACATTTAGTAGTTATATCAAATATTGAAATAATATAAAGTTTTATGACTATAATACAAATATATAATGAATAACTTACCAATAGGCAATATTCATATGCCCCTTCAAAGTGACCAAACTCATAACCATGTTTTATAGATGATTTTTTTTAATTCATCTCGTTTTCATTACCTTGCATTCATTGGAAGGAAAATAAAATTTACATTCACCATATGCATTTTTAATCTAACAATGGTCCTCAAATTTTCTTCCCAATCAAAATTTGACATTGTATTTATCTATTATAAAAAATTCAAAATTTGACATTGTATTTATCTATTATAAAAAATTCACAAGCACTCTAAGTACAATATAAAAATATATTCAAAAAATTCCATATATATAATTTTTTTATTTTTTTTTTGCGTGAAGAGAATTTAGATTAAGTAGAGAAGACTTTGAAAGTTAAAAACTCTATTTCAAGCATCATAAATATGACAAGAAAACATTATAGAGGTCACAACTATTACATAATTGTTGCCCTATATCTTCAATTCCAATATTTATAATTTACATAAACATTGAACTACTGACACCACAGTTGGACCTTGTCAAGATTCTTGAGCATTTAATTAAGTCAACTTTATTAAACATAACCAACGACCATTTCGTCAAATGGAAAGACGTTGAAATTTCAATGCCATATTGTTGGAATTGTGATGTTATGTGGAATAAGTTAAATTGTGACATGTATCATGGCACAAGAAAAAATGTGAATTTCGTCAATTTCTAAATAAATTCTGACATCACAATTGAATTTTTCCATCAACGTCATAAAATAACCTTGAATTTTGCACCCAAATGTCGTAGTGAGGGTTGATCGACTATTCTTTGATTGATCTTTCTACATGATTCTTATAATCTTTAATGAAATTCAATGTTATCTAAATATAACATTATAATTGACATGTGGAAGGTTTGACTAACTCTTCTCCATTTGCATGCTTATGATCATATCAATTACTTAATATATTCACTTATTTAACTTGATTAGAAAAGAGACAATAGCCCAATATAAGGATTATGTCTTTCGAGTAGTGGTCGAGATCAAAGAAGGGAGAAGATATATTAAATAAGAAGAATTGGACTTGAAGTAAATGGTGAATAAGATGGATGAAATGAATAATATGCTTGGAAAATAGTGACCAAGTCTTATACATCTCAATTGAAATAATTCCCTTGCTTAGTTAGAAAATTAAAATATAATATAATACATTTGGAGTCATTCTTCAATGATTTCGGGACCTTATTTTCATTTCATAAGAACCAAGTGATCACTAATAAAGTAAGAAAGTATGAGGCAATAAAAAAAAAGATAATGTATCACCCAAGGAGGAAACACATGTTCTTAACCATTAGGCTCACTCAAGTTGTACATACAAAACATTGTAAGTACATAAGTGAGAATTTTATTTATGTAACGCCACTACAATTATATAAACACAAGAGTGGACCACTTGAGCGCTAAAGTATGAGTAAATTAAAAACTTTCTATATTGCTTAGAGAAATTAACATTTATTAATAATTATACGGTTAAATTACATTTGAACTTTAACACCATTTGAAAATACTTACATCATTTTGAAACTTGAAAACAAATATTTAAACTTTATTCTAATATAAATCAACTTTAACATAGGAAACTAATTTTTTTATCTTCATTCTAATATAAATCTATTTTGACACAACTTAAATACACTATACATGGAAAAAACTAATTATATCTTGTTCTAATACAAATTCACAAATTCACTTTGAAACATACATAGGAAAATACAAAAATTGGAGAGAGTTAAATCTTAGTCTTATATAATCCAGTTTGTTATATACATAAGAAACTATAAAAGTGGGAGAAATTTAAACCTTACTCTTATATATTTAATTTGGATACATTTAAACCTTATTCGTATTTACTTTGTATTACTACAATACAAAACCAATAATAATAATAATAATTTTTATTATTATTATTTTCAGAGGAACAGGAGATTACTGTGAAAATTCCGCTACTAAACATATTCTTACTCTACATTGTAATATTCATTCTGTATCCGGGATGTCGGAGGTGCAAACCCCAACATCTACCAGTAGTGAGATTCTGATTTCAAGGGATGGAAAGCCCGCCTCGTTCCCGTTACTGTGCGGAATTTATTAATAATACAGAATGAAGATTACAATGCAGAGTAAAAACGCGTGTTCCTGAACTATTCCACAAGCTTACAGGCGGACTTTACTTTTCCAAAAAAGAGGTCGAGCTTGCGTGCGTCCAAAAAAGATAAAACGATTCAGTGGGTGGGCACTGAGACAGCCTAATTATTTCATATTTTTAAAGAAAGCACACATCTTCGTACTCAGGAAGCCAATCTTATAGGAAACGGAATTCATTTTTGAATTTGGTTAAAGTTTTAAGGTATTGATTTGTTATGACTAGAGGAGTATACCATTTAATAAGATTTTAGTTATTAATTTATTTTGTACGGAAATGATTAAATATGGATAGAATATGTTTAGTAGTGGAGGGTTGTGATTTCAACCATTAATATTTTAGTTTTGATAAAGGTATATTTTTATGTATTTACTTTTTCACATTTACTTAATCATATTAAAAAATTATTCTCATAGTCAAATGAATGTCATATTTAGTTAATTAACAATTGATTGTGATTAACTTAGTAGAATGTCCATTGAACCCTGTCATGATGGATGTTTCAATTAACCCATGCGATGCCACATTCTAGATGTGTTTCAGGGATTTCAATTAAACTAGATCATACCACGTTCCAAAGGTGTTTCAGCGCTTTCAATTAACCCAGACGATGCCATGTTCCAAAGGTGTTTCAGGTTTGACCTCAGAGTATACGAGGAGCGAAAATGAGTTACTCGATTCCACTGAGCATCGAGACAGTTCAGGTTTAGACAACTGTGTGAAGTATGGATGCTGATGGACGCTGCTCAAGAACCCTCGACTCCCCAAACACAGTGATGGCTCCAAGCATGCATATGTGCGACTAGGGAAAAAACCCTAGCATCTACGTTTGAAGTTTTTATCAAAAAAATTTGAGGTTTTGGATTTGAGAGGATGAGATAAATCTTGATCCAGATATTAACTTTTGTTTAGATACACATATGGAAGTTGATGGATGTTGCTCCAGAACACTAGGCTTTTGAAACATAGTGATGGCTCCAAGCATGCAGATGCACTGCTAGGGAAAAAACCCTAGCAACTAGGTTTGGAATTTTTCCCAGAATTTTTTGAGGTTTTGGATTTGAGGGAATGAGATAAATCTTGATCAGATATTTACTTTTATTTTTCTAAGTTATGAATCATGAAGTATTTGTGATCTTGATAAAAGGACGACGTCAGAATCATAGTTTGTCTACACACAACAAGGAACATACCCGCGATGATAAACCTGATAAAGGCCTCTAGAGGGATTTGGAAGCCTACCTTCCACCTTGACATCGTGCACCTTCTTAACCATGTATAATCTTTTGTTTTACATTCAAACATGTTTTTTTCTTAACGCACATTGTGTTTAACATAGTGAAATGATATGATTGGATCATTATATAACCCTTTCCTGCAAAGAAAGATTGGCGTCGACTTTTGTTCTACAATCAAACATGTATTTTTTTAATATGAAGTACGTATAAATTAATGAAACTCTAAAATAAAAAGGGTAGCTTGGTGGATATTCTTTCTACTTGTATCGTTATCGTCTTTCCAAAATAGGGATATATCCACGTTTTAAAGGAAAAAGCTTGAAACATAATGTCTCCTTGCTTTTGGTTTCAGAGGAAAAAGATTGAAATTCCCATATATGATTACATGTGCTAACTTGTTTGGTCTTTCGATAAACAATTAGTAAATAAAATACATAGAACAATAAAAGTTTTTTCATAATAGCAAGATTTATGAGAAAATCCATAAGTCACTAAAGTCCAACTTAGAATTTGGCAAGAACAAACACAGGTGAGGCAATGCTCACAATCTATATTATTGAATGAGGACTGATTACATCATTATATAGGAAACGACTCTACTTAGTCGGTTACAACAAACCACATATAACTAGGATTTACATTAAGCGAAGTAGTTCAACTACGCTACTGACTCTTGCAACCGACTCTTGCAACCGATGCTTGCAACTGACTCTTTCTCCATTATTTCCAAGTCTCCCCCTTAATGGAGAATGGATTGACTTCTACGCCTAACATCTCCCTAAACAACTCAAACTTAATCTTTCCAATAGGCTTAGTGAAAATATCAACAACATTTTCACAAGTATTACAATACATAAGAGCTATTTCATTTGAGTGCAACTTTTCTCTAACAAAATGAAACTGAGCATCAACATGCTTTGTCCTTGCATGATAAATAGGATTATTCGCTAGCTTGATTGAACTTTGATTATCACATTTGATCATTGTAGGTTCCTTTTGTTCTTCTCCAACATCTTGAAGAAGTCTTCTCAACCAAACAACTTCACAAGTTGTTGCACACAAGGCTTTATATTCTGCTTCAGTAGAAGACAAATATACAGTAGGTTGTTTTTTACTGCTCCATGAAACAACCCTGGATCCAATGCCAAATGCATATCCAGTGGTTGATCTTTGATCATCTGGATTGCCAGCCCAATCAGAATCTAAGTAACCTGTCAAATCAACATTAGATGCATCAGTATATTTAATACCATAATCAAGTGTTCCTTTTAGATACCTGAGTACCGCCTTTGTTGCATTCCAATAACTTTCATGAGGTTTCGCCATAAACTGACTTAACACACTCACATAATATGCAATATTAGGTCTGGTTGTGGTGAGATAATTCAAACTACCCACCATCTATCTATACATAGTGCCATTCACCTCCTTCAAACCATCATCACAAGAAAGTTTCACATTTTTTTGCATGGGAACAATAGAAGATGTACACTGATCCATTTTGAATCTCCTAAGTACTTCTATGACATACTTACTCTGACAACCAAAAGTTTGGCCTACATTTATCCAAACTTCAAAAACTAGGCAGTAATGTAACTCACCAAGCTCTTTCATTTCAAAAACTTGTGACAACTGCTCCTTGATTTCATCAATTACTTTCTCTGGATTTCCTGTAATTATCAAATCATCAACATATAAGGAAATCAATACTATATACCCATGCTCATCAAATTTGGTATACAGATTTGGATCACTTTTACTCCTCATAAAACCCTTTTGAATAAAGAAAGAGTCTATCTTCTCATACCATGACCTAGGTGCATGTTTTATTCCATACAATGCTTTCTTTAACTTGCACACTAAGTGTTCTTTCCCTTGTTCCACAAACCCTTCAAGTTGAGTAAGGTAAACCTCTTCCTTTAACTCACCATTCAAAAATGTAGATTTAACATCTAACTAGTGTAGCTTCCAATGGTACTTTGTAGCTAAAGCAATTAACAATCTGATAGTATTCAATTTAGCTACCAGTGCAAATGTTTCAGCATAATCAATACCTTATGTTTGTGAATACCCCTTTGCAACCAATCTAGCCTTATATTTGTCTATACTACCATCTGATTTAAACTTGAGTTTGTATATCCATTTTCATCCAATGGGCTTCTTATGTTTAGGCAATTCAGTCAATTCCCAAGTATTGTTTTTCATTATAGATTCATATTCTTCCTCCATTGCATTTCGCCATTCATCATGTTCATTGGCTTCATTAAAAATCATGGTTTCTATGACATTTGAAATGCTACTCATTAGGGCATAGCCTCTATACCTCTCAGGGAGCTGAACCTGTCATGAAGATCTTCTCAACTAATTATCTTCTCCTCCCCACTTTGTGAAGATCTGTCTTCACCTCTAGGTGAACTGTGACTGCTTGAAGTGTCTATATCACTGACTCCTTCTTGTTGCTACTGTCACTGCGGTTGTGGCTACTGCTATGGTGGCTTCTGATGTGATGGTTGTTGTTGCTCTTCTTTAACTCCTTCATCAAGAAGTCTATGCCATTCCTCATGACTGTTGTTGTCATGATTTCCTGCTTCCTGCTCATGGAAAAGTACATCTCTACTCGCAAATACTTTGTGAGTAGAAGGATCAAACAGTTTGTATTCTTTTAATTCAGAACAGTACCCAATGAAAATACATTTAATGGCTTTAGCATCCAATTTCTTCCTATTCTCCTTTGCAACATGAGCAAAATCCTTACACCCAAATACTTTTAAATTATGAACTGCAGGTTTGGAACCATACAAGGCTTCGAAAGGAGTAACATTGTCAAGACACCTTGTTGGACTTCTATTCTTTAAATAAACTGTAGTATTTATGGCTTCAGCCCAAAGTGCATTCGAGATATTCTTACCTTTCATCGTACTGCGTGCACACTCTACCAGAGTTCTATTTTTCCTTTCAGCGACTCCCTTTTGTTGTGGAGTGTGAGGTACTGTAAATTGTTGTATTATTCCATGATCTTTGCAATATTTGATGAAGTCCCATGATTTATACTCTCCCCCTTGATCTGAATGGAGGATTTTGATTGATTTCCTATCTGCTTTTCCACCATGGTTCTGAATTCCTTAAAGTACTCGAAAACATCACTTTTTCTTCTAAGGAAGTAAACCCATGTGTATCTTGTGCAATCATCAATAAATAACAGAAAGTAAAATGCACCTCCTAAATACATAGTATGCATAGGCCCACAAACATCGGTATGCACAAGATCTAACACATCTCTCTTTTTCCTATCAGGATTAGAGGGGAATTCATCTATGTGCATCTTTCCTAATGCACATCCATCACAAGCAACATTCTCATTCTTTAACATGGGAAGTCCTTCAACCATATTCCTTTTCTATAATAATAATAAATTAGGATGATTGATGTGTCCATACCTTTGATGCCAAAGACTCTCTATTGGCATAGTTGCAGAAGTCATTGCGTGGTGTGCTTTGCTAGTAACATCAAGTTTGTCTAGGCCTCTTGCTCTGACTCTCGTTGCAATAGTTTTGAATTGGTCCATAAGATCTTTCACTATGCAATAATTCTTGAAGAATTCAACCTTCAAGTTATAATCTATGATGGTGGACACAAAGATCAATTTTTTCTTTATCCCTGGTAGATAAACAACATTGTGAATGTGATGAATAGTACCATTCAACAATGTCACAGGAATGTCTCCATATCCCTTGATCTGATGAGCACGTCCATCTCTAAGATATGCGTTGGCTCCATTCTATGTTTCTTTAAAAGTAGTGTACCACACCTTATTACATGTCATATGTATTGATGCTCTGGAGTCCACAAACCAGGCATCAGAATCATCTATTTCAGCAGATAAAGTAGTTTTAGACACAAACATCCTAAGATTCTGTGAATCAAAATTTGGGGTTTCATCAATATCATCACTAGCAATGAATAATATGAGATCATGATTTGAATATTTTTCTGCATAATGACCTGAATGTGTTCTAGGTTTATTCCTAGCCTCATCACTCTTCTTCTTATGACAACCTCTAATAATATGTCCAGGTCGACCACAATAAAAACAACTCTTTGACTCAGTCCTGTTCGATTCGACCTTGGAGATTGTCCTCTCTGCGATGAACTGCTTCTCTGTGATGAACTGCCTCCTCTGCCTCTTTCTCCTGATCTCCCTCTCACGGATCTCTTATTTGACCACAGTGCCAAATCTGAATTCTGAGGCTTCAAATTCCCATGCCTCTCTTCCTCTTGCAGCAAAATTCCTGTCAATTCTTCAAAAGTAGGAGGTTTCTCCCTTGCTGTGAGACCTGTTATGAACATCTGATAATCTTCTAGCATACCATTTAAGGTAATAGTGACAAGATCATTGATGGAAACTGTTTCCCCTATATTTCCTAGCTTGTCTTTCACCTCTTTAATGCAACCCAAAAATGAACTAACAGATTCATTTCCATCCATCTTAATGCCTAGCAATTTAGTTTTCAAGAACAAAATACGATTTGTGTTGCTAGTTTCATACAATTCTTTAGGCATTGTCCACATTTCAGCAAAAGTGTTAGCTTCTCTGATATGTGGAATTATGTTATCTTTAACAGACATACGTAACAATACCTTTGCCTTATTTTCTCGCTTATCCCAATCTTGGATCTATGTTGTTGTCGCACTAGAAGTTGCAACAGGTTTCGCTTCAGTTCCCTTTGCAATGGTTCAGACACCGTACGCTTCCATGAGGGTCTGCATCTTGAATTTCCAGTTAATGAAATTCAAGCCATCTAACGTTTTGGCTTCGTTGAGGTAGGTCTCTGCCAGCAGATTCACCATCGCTACAAGATATTTTTTGCAAGTGAATCACCAAGGATATGCAACTTTCCATCGAGTGTTGAGCAGTCCATCACTCTGCCTTCGGATCCACCAATCCGATCCTACCTAGACTCTCTAATGGATCTCTTGATCCAATGCACTTCAGATATCCTCAACCTCTTCGATCTCTAGTTAGAATTGAATATTCAAAGATGTTTTACTCTCTTACAAAAAATATCCAATCATGCTCATATATAAAAAAAAAAAACTCACATAGAAAAACTCACACTCATATGTATAAAAAGGAATATAAATTTCTTAAAAAGAAATCTGTTTTAATACACATACATCCACTTTTAATCATCCACCTTACGATTTATAAAGTGATTTATAAACATTCAGCTTTAAAAAAAAAAATTATACCTCACTCATGAAATGATCAAAACCATGCAAATCATGGAACCCTTATACAATGCTCCAAAACTCATGCTTCAAATCAGGATTAGAGAGGAATTCATCTCTGTGCATCTTTCCTATTGCACATCCATCACAAACAACATTCTCATTCCTTAACATGGGAATTCCTTCAACCATATTATTTTTCTGTAATAATAATAAATCAGGATGATTGATGTGTCCATACCTTTGATTCCAAAGACTCTCTGTTGGCATAGTTGTAGAAGTCAATGTGTGATTTTCTTTGCTGGTAACATCAAGTTTGTATAGGCCTCCTGCTCCGACTCTCGTTGCAACAGTTTTGAATTGGTCTAGTAGATCCTTCAGTATGCAATAAGTCTTGAAGAATTTAACCTTCAAGTTATGATCTGTGATGGTGGACACGGAGATCAATTTTTTCTTTATCCCTGGTACATAAACAACATTGTGAATGTGACAAATAGTACCATTCGACAATGCCACAGGAATGTCTCCATATCCCTTGATTTGATGAGCACGGTCATCTCCAAGATATATGATGGCTCCATTATGTGTTTCTTTAAAATTAGTGTACCACACCTTATTAAATGTCATATGTACTGATGCTCCGGAGTCCACAAACAAGGCATTAGAATCATCTGTTTCAACAGATAAAGTAGCGTTAGACACAAACATCCTAAGATCCCGTGAATCAAAATTTGGGGGTTCATCAATATCATCACTAGCAATGAATAATATGAGATCATGATTTGAAGATTTTTCTGCATAATGACCTAAATGTTTTCTAGGTTTATTCCTAGACTCATCACTCTTCTTCTTATGACAGTCTCTAATAATATATCCAGGTCGACCACAATAAAACCAACTCTTTGACTCGGTCCTGTTAGATTGCATACCTTGATTCGGCCTTGGAGATTGTATTCTCTGTGATGAACTGCCTCCTCTGCCTCTTTCTCCTGATCTCCCTCTCATGGATCTCTTATTTGACCACAATGCCAAATCTGAATTCTGAGGCTTCAAATTCCCGCGCCTCTCTTCCTCTTGTAGCAAAATTCCTGTCAATTCTTCAAAAATAGGAGGTTTCTCTCTTGTTGCGGGACCTATTATGAACATCTGATAATCTTCTAGCATACCATTTAAGGTAATAGTGACAAGATCAGTGATGGAAACTGTTTCCCCTATATTTCATAGCTTGTCTTTCACCTCTTTAATGCAACCCAAAAATGAACTAACAGATTCATTTCCATCCATCTTAATGCCTAGCAATTTAGTTTTCAGGAACAAAATATGATTTGTGTTTCTAGTTTCATACAATGCACGTTTCAGCAGAAGTGTTAGCTTCTCTAATATGTGGAATTATGCTATCTTTAACAGACATACGTAATATTACCTTTGCCTTGTTTTCGCGCTTATCCTGGTCTTGGATCTGTGTTGTTGTCACACCGACAGTTGCAACAGGTTTCGCTTCAGTTCCCTTTACAATGGTCCAGACATCGTACCCTTCCATTAGGGTCTGCATCTTGAATTTCTAGTTAATGAAATTCGAGCCATCTAACTTGTTGGCTTCGTTGAGGTAGGTCTCTGCCAGCGGATTCACCATCGCTGCAAGATATTTTCTGCAAGTGAATCACCAAGGATATGCAACTTTTCGTCGAGTGCAGAGCAGTCCATCACTCTGTCTTCGGTTCCACCAATCTGATCCTACCTAGACTCTCCAATGGATCTCCTGATCCAATGCACTTCAGATCTCCTCAACCTCTTCGATCTCCAGTTAGAATTGTAGATTCAAAGATGTTTTACTCTCTTACAAAAAATATCCAATCATGCTCATATATAAAAAAAAAACTCACATATAAAAACTCACACTCATATGTATAAAAATGAATATAAATTTCTTAAAAAGAAACCCTTTTTAATACACATACATCCACTTTTAATCATCCACCTTACGATTTATAAAGTGATTTATAAACATTCACCTTTAAAAAAAAAAAAATTACACCTCACTCACGAAATGATCAAACTCATGCAAATCGTGGCACCCTTATACAATGCTCCAAAAATCACGCTATAACCTCATGCTTCAACCTCATGCAAATCGTGGCACCCTTTTTCAATATGTGGCACGCAACTCTGATTTGCTTACGATCTGATTTGCACCAGATCTGATTTGCGAAGATGGTAGATCGGCCCTCTACCCGTCCTCACTTCCACTACAGCCATGAATTGATTCAACGAGCAGGAAAAGGGGGTTTTGACAGTCTCAATTAGCTGTGAGATGCACCAGATCCACGGAGAATATCAAATCCGGGAACAATATCAGGATCCACAAATTTCGTCACTCAGAGAATAGTGATACACCAGAATTTGAGTGGATTCACTTTTGTATAGGAGCGGATCGTGACAAATCACTCTCACAGCCCTCAAACTGGCCTTACACATATAAACTCATGCGACCTGCACGAAAAATAACCCACACATTTCAGCACCTCACGCTACCTTAGAGTGCGGCGAGTCCGCACCTCACAATTCACTTGGAGTGTGGGTATCTTTCAAGATTTCTGCACTGTAATACACAGCTGGAGTGCGGAAATTTGAGGTTTTCAAACGTGCGTAAAGTTGAGTAGTATATCGACGTACCCTTCTAGAGGAGGGACCTGCAGACTTCTAGAAATTGATGCACCTCACTTCTGCGGTTCCTTCAAGAATTTGAAGCTCCTCGAACCAACTCTGATACCAACTTAGATTTTGGCAAGAACAAACACAGGTGAGGCAACGCTCACAATCTATATTATTGAATGAGAACTGATTACATCATTATATAGGAAACGACTCTACTTAGTCGGTTACAACAAACGACAAATAACTAGGATCTACATTAAGTGAAGTAGAGTTCAACTATGCTACTGACTCTTGCAACTGACGCTTGCAACTGACTCTTGCTCCATTATTTCCAAGTGTCCATACCATAGAAATTGGCTAGCTGATTTCGTAGAGACCCTCATTGGTTTCCGATATAATGTGAATGCAGAGACTTTGATAGAGGTAGGAAAATAGCACTGTAGAGAGATAGAGAACATACACGTTTTTTGTTTGTGTTATCCTCACAATGTGAGAATAGACCCTAAAAAAATAAATAAATAAATGGCATTGTAGGTTCCACTTATTTCCGTGTTTTCTCAAATCCCTCGATAACTTCAAAATCATGTTCTTTGAAACTTTAAACGATCGAATTCCTCTTAGCATGCAATTTCTGCTTCTTTAAATATCCACTAATATCTTATTCATAAATGTGCAAAATAAAATAAATCATTTATTCAATGAATATAAAGTCTAAAATAACACTCCCAATATGCTTCATTTACTTGAATGAATGAGCTCGAGCCAAGCCATCCTTTTCGTTTGGTTTTGTTTTATATAGAGAACATATACAACACGTTCATGCAATAAAATAATATCATGTCAACGGAGTTGAGAGTCTCAATATTGTGGATTCCTCGACATTTAGAGATGGTCCTGGAACCAACCCACAAACCACCACTATGATGTTGGGCAGTTATAATAATAATAATATTCCTAATACTTTCATCGGTTTCCATCGTTCTTTTGTACCTATACATATAGATCATACTCTTGTTCCTATACATATATAAATAAATGGATATCATAAATGTTTGTTGTTTTCTAGTGCGTCGGTGCATGCAGGTATGTAGGAATAAATATTCTTCAAGGCTGAGCAGAATGAAGGAAGCTTGTTCATTCTAAGAAGAAATGTTAGTGCAGGTATTCATTTTACGTTAATAAAAATCCCAAAATTTGTTGTATATTGTCTTTACCTTAATAAGGAGTATCAATAGAATCATGGTATTCCCTTTAAGTAAAGACTATGGAGAGTAGTTGGGTATTCCCTTTATTGGTTATTTTTTTTACATTCTCACATTCTTTAGTTAGGGTATTAAATTCATTTTATCATTCAATGTATTGGTCTCAATGGAGAGCACATTGCATACTTAAGGGCTTTCAACAATAAATGGGATCTCTAACACTATTGAAAACAATAAATGGGATCTCTCTTCGCTGGGTATTCAAGTTAATATTTTCAAATTGAGTTGAGGTTTGATATTTTTCTATTTATTAATATCTTTCGTACTATTTTGTAATTTTCATAATGTGTCGAGTTTTGGATTCATCCTCACTCATTATCATAATGTGTTGGGTTTTGGATTCAACCCAAATGAATTTGGGCACCTGGCTACACTACGAACCGATATATTCTAACTGGAACATTGAAGATTTTGTTTTAACATGAACAAAGAAAAGTCCATTTGGCCCATCAATTTGCTTTCAACGGCCAGGTGAAGGGTTTACTTAAAGTCCTTTTTTTTTTTTCTTAAAGCCCCTTTTTATTTAAATTTGCATAGTTTATATTTGTCCATTTAAAACGCTAAAAGAACTAGCAATGGAGTCTGAACTCTGTTAAGAGGAAAAACGTTGGTCCTCATATTAGGCTTTGCAAAATATGATATCTTTAATTTAAGTAATTAAATATGGCAATTTAAAATATGATATGTTTAATTTAAGTACAATTAAGATAATACATTAATATTATGCGACTATCATGTAATGTGTGGCACTTTTAAATTTTGTTGCTATGTGCGTGTTAGTTTGACCTTCAAAATCATTATCAAGGTTTGGATGCATTCCTTTTGATGTTAGAAAAAGATCTGAAATTCTCACTCTAATCTAAAATCCTAATCGTAATTCTCATTTGAAACTATAATTTTAAAATGAAACCCTAACTTTAATCTTGCATATTTATTGCAAAAGTGATTGATATGGTTTATCAACATATATCAACCACCTTTATAATGTGGTTGTGCTAGTATATGATCCGAATTTTAAGTACAGTAGAATTTTTCTTTTAATATTTTTTCCTCAATTTATATTGACTAGTTACGCCGAGAGACGTATACCTATTGGAATTGGGCACATTTAATAGGTTTTTAGTTCTTAATGCATTTTCTATGGACATGATTAAATATGGATAGAATATGCTTAGTCGTCACAATAAATGGAGGGTTGTGATTTCAACCATTAACTTTCTCGCTTTTATAAAGACATAAGTTTATGTATTTACTTTTTCACATTTACTTAATCATATTAAAAAATTACTCTCATATACAAATGAATGTTGCATTTATTTAATTAACAATTGATTGTGATTAACTTAGTATAATGTCGATTGAAACATGCCATGATGGACGTTTCAATTAACCCATGTGATGCAACATTCTAGAGGTGTTTCAAGGCTTTCAATTAACCTAGATGATGTCACGTTCCAAAGGTGTTTCAAGGATTTCAATTAACCCATATGATGCCACGTTCCAAAGGCATTTCAGGTTTCACCTCAGAGTATAAGAGGAGTGAAAATGAGTTACTCGATTCCACTAAGCATCGAGAGGGTTCATGTTTATACAACTATGTGAAGTGTGGATGTTGATGGATGTTGCACAAGAGCCCTTGACTCCCCAAACATAGTGATGGATCCAAGCATGCAAATGTGTGACTAGGGATAAAACCCTAATATCTACATTTGGAATTTTTATCAAAACTTTTTGAGGTTTTGGATTTGAGAGGATGAAATAAATGATCCAGATATTAACTTTTTTTTAGATACACAGATGGAAGCTGATGGATGCTTCTCCAAAACACTAGGCTTCTGAAACACAGTGATGGATCCAAGCATGCAGATGCACTACTATGGAAAGAACCCTAGTAGCTAGGTTTGGAATTTTTCTCAGAATTTTTTGAGGTTTTAGATTTGAGGGGATGAAATAAATCTTGATCCAGATATTTACTTTTATTTTTCCAAGTTGTGAATGATGAAGTATTTGTGATATTGGTAAAAGTACGACCTTAAAATCATATCCTTTCTACACACAACAAGGAACATACCCATGATGATAAACTTGATAAAGGCCTCCAGAGGGATTCAAAAGCCTACCTTCTACCTTTACATCATGCACCTTCTTAATCATGTTGTATCTTATGGTCATCATTATTTTATTATGCGGCTGCAAGATACCAGATGTATAAAATATGCAAAACAGAAACGAAATGCTAGAAATGACAGAATAACAGTAAAATATCCAGCATAATCTTCACAATACACAGAAATGATATACGAAATAGCAACAAAAATATCACTTTGAATCAGATAGCAATGTTCACAGGCCTCTTCGAGGGGGCAACCTCCA
>ML781654.1:423003-445128 GCA_009831015.1 Picea engelmannii | reverse complement strand
TCACAGGCCTCTTCGAGGGGGCAACCTCCAATCGAGCAGTGCTCTGTTACAATAATATCCCAGCTAGGGTTCTCATACCCTCGACTCCTATTTATACTAAAAAGAAGCATCTAGAGGAAGATCCTTCTAGAAGCGGAAGCTTCAGGTCTTCTTACATCCGCCTTATTCTATTTTATTGAAAGGTCTTATTAATATTGACCTTTATTACATCCAAATACATTGATCTACCTATGTGCGGGTTAGGACCTTAACAGCGGCTCCTAAAAAGAACCAATTGTTTTTACAGTCAAACATGTGTTTTTCTTAATGCACATTGTGTTTAATATAGTGAAATGATATGATTGGATCCTTATATAACCCTTTCCCGCAAAGAAATATTGACGTCGACTTTTGTTCTACAATCAAACATGTATTTTTTTAATATTAAGTACGTATAACTTAATGAAAATGTAAAATAAAAAGGGTAGCTTGGTGGATACGCTTTCTACTTGTATCGTTATCGACTTTCCAAAACATGGATATATCCATGTTTTAAAGGAAAAAGCTTGAAACATAATGTCATCTTGGCTTTGTATGTGTTTACTAGGATATGAAATTCTCATATATGATTACAGGTGCTAAATTGATTGGTCTTTCGATAAACAGTTAGTCAATAAAATACATAGAACAATAAAAGGTTTTTCATAATAGCGAGATTTATGAGAAAACCCACAAGTCACTGAAATCTATACCATAGAAATTGGATAACCGATTTCATAGAGACCCTCATTGGCTGCCGATATAATGTGAATGCAGAGAATTTGGTAGAGGTAGGAAAATGGCAATGTAGAGAGACAGAGAACAAACACATTTTTTGTTTGTGGTATTCCTGAAATGTGAGAATAGACAGAAAATGGATATGTAGGTTCCATTGCTTTTCGTGCTTCCTCAAATCCATAGATTGTTGGATTACTGAGAGGGGGGGTGAATCAGTAATAGCATAATTATAATCATTTTTCTCCAAATAATCCAAGTGTTATATGAATGTAGAATTATTATTCAATAATGAGCAATAATAAATGAACAATCACACACATACACAGTACACCAGTGTTCTATGTGGAAACCCAAATCGAGAGAAAACCACTGAATGTTTTTTCTTATATGTCTTGAAGAATTACATTCATTGGAAGAACCAACTTCCTTTATTTTCCAGCTACAACTGGAAGGAGGCTACAACCCCCTAGTTTCTCAAGCTACAACCCGAGGGAAGCTCCAAATCCCCAATTCTCTGGCTACAACCAGAAGGAGGCTACAACCCCCTATGTTCTCTGGATACAACCGAAAGGTGGCTACAACCACCTTTCCTTGCCCCGTCCAACCGCCCTGTAGTAGAAGTAGAATGATGGAACCACTGTCACACTATCAATGTGAGATATACCGTTGTAAACCTGTACCAATAAACCTGGACCATTCATCAACCATGCATCAACCTGTACCTCAACCTGTAATCAACCTGTTGGACCATGCATCAACCATGCACCAACTTGTACCAAACAATCTGTAATCAACCTATTCCATAAATAAGTGCATCAACCATGCACCAACTTGTACCAAACAATCTGTAATCAACCTGTACCATAAACAAGTGCATCAACCATGCACCAACCTGTACCAAAAAATCTGTCAAGTACTCATCAACTATGACTCATCAATAAGTACCAACATCATCAACTATACACCTCATGTATGTGCCAACTCATCAACTACTTGTCTCAACCATGTACCCAACTTGTACCTCAACCAAAATCCCTCATCAATTTCATCATCCAAATATGATTTGTAACTCTTTAATAGACCTGGTGTATATGATCACATACCTGCAAACCTTCCTTAACTTTAACAACAAGAGACTATCATTTCCATCAAACTTTTCTTTAGTCTCACAAGATTAGTTTTGGATTAGTCAACAACCCTAAATTGATATAATAATAACTTTGTACATGTAATGAATAAAGATATGAAACGGATACACAATGTTCTTCAGTGTGTTTTATGCAATTCCTCCAGGTTTCACTACTTTGAACCTCTCATAAAAGGAGTTATAGTAAAAATGACACACTTTGTTGAATTCTGGCTTATTCTAGAGAGTGACCTTGTAGAGCGTGCCCCACATGGAATGTTCATTGAATTTATCTGAAATTGTTACACAACATACTAAATATTGTACTCTAGCCAAGGCATTTGGTCTTACTGAATTTGGATCTGTTATGAATAAGTTATGATGTTTTTACACGAAACACCTGTTTTTGACTAGTTTCGGGACTAGCCACAAACCCTATTTTCCACGTAGTGTAACTCCAAAAATACAACAATACGTGAGATGAATTTTTTACCAAAGATAATTGGATATTTTTCCTCAATGGGATAGAAATTTCACAGTCTGAATCATTCTAGAAAAAAAATTATTGTGAAAATGGTGAGATGACCTGTAAAAAACATACCTTAGAAAGCATCATCAAAAGAATTTATCCTTCCTTGAATTTCGGCCTTCTTTTCTTCACTTTCCTCAAAACTTAGGCTTAGATATCCTTTGGTTACCTCAAACACCTATAGGTATTCAATATGATCAAGTGTGTCTTAAATGAGAGAGCCTTGCCTCTTATTTATACTCTCCAAGTAGCTTCCTTAAAAACATCTTCTAGGCCACTTTTCCACTTTCCTTATTTTAGGGTTAACCCACTTCTAATTTCTCCATTAAATTTATTATTTAAATAATTTATTTTGTATTCACTTTGAATTATAGTACACTAATCACTTCACTTTATTATTTACCTTTTAAAATCTCTTAAACCACTTTGACTACTTTGACATTTTGGGGCTTCTAGATGACATATGAGGGTCCTCCAACTTCGTAAGGCCATAACTCTCAAACCGCGAGGCGTTATGTGACATTCCACATAACAACAGAAAAAAAATGACATGTACCATCCATATAGAATAGTATTACCTACAAATATATCAAAACACATACCATTATCTATCAAACAAACTTGGGTCCATTACGCAACCCTGGGTTTTCCAACTTCTCATGGCCATAACTCTCTAACCGTGAAGAGTTATGTGATGTTCCACATACCACCAGAAATGGCATGACAAGAAATATCCATCTAGGATAGTTTCATTAACAAATTCACTGACCTTCATCTCATTATTCTACAAATAATCATGGGTTCTCTAACCATACTTCTAGGATAACTCAATCTGCAAAGCGTCTTCCCGTGAGGGATTTCACCATAAGGGGAACACTTTGGAGTTCATCCATATGTAATTCTTATCAACCATGACAAGACAATAATGAGTCATCTTTACATCAAACAAACTTGGGTCCATAACCCAAACCTTTGTGCTACCGGGCTTTCTTCAAGGGTTGACATCAATGACAACTAACCTTAATCAACAATCTCCCCCTTTGGCATTGATGGAAACACTCTGACACAATACTGAAATCATATCACTTGTGCTCCCCCTGGAACCATGCCTCTATCCTCTGCATCTGATAAATCTCTCCCCCTTTGTCATCAATGGAAAAGGTATCTTTCTATCCAGGGTTGCTACCCCTGACTAAACTGTCCTCTTATGGTGCTTCCTCATGTACATCTAAGACATATAAGATAAGCATTCAAAAAGAATTCATTTTGGAGTAGAAATAACTCTAAGTACATGGTGAAGATATTCAAAGGCTTCCCGTGGAAGTGGTTTTGTAAATATGTCTTTCACTTGTTCTTTTCTGCCCACATACTCAACTATGATGTTCTTTTCTGTAACCTGCTCTCGTAGAAAGTGATACTTGATTGGAATGTGCTTCGTCTTGGAGTGCATCAATGGGTTCTTCGAGATACTGATGGCACTTGTATTATCATATTAGATTGGAATGGGCTCATCATACTCAACCTGTATATCTGTCAGAGTTCATTTCATCAAAAGAACCAGTGTACAACATGATGTTGTTGCAATATGCTCTGCCTTAGCTGTAGATAAAGATATTGATGATTGTTTATTGCTTATCCATGATACTAAACACTCACCCAAGTAGAACATTGCTCCACTGGTGCTTCGTCGGTCATCAATACAACCTTCCCAATCTGCATCTGTGTAGGAAATAAGTGATAGATCCTTTCCTTTTGGATACCATAATCCAAACTCTTTTGTTCCTTATCTGAAAATCCTCTTCACTGCTAATACGTGTGATTCCTTTGGTGTTGCTTGAAATCGTGCCACCTGTCCAATTGACTGCATTACATCTGGTTTGGATGTTGTCACATATAGTAGGCTACCAATCATTAACCTTTATTGCCTCTAATTTGTAGACTCTGAATCATTATCTTTGTTCAACTTGCAACTGGTTTGCATGGGAGTGATAATTGGTTTGCACTCTTCCATTCTGAACCTCTTTATAATTTCTTTGATATACTTGGTTTGAGAAATAAAAACTCCTTGGTTTCTTTGACGTATCTGAAGTCCCAGAAATAAATATAGTTATTCAAGTAACGACATTTCAAATTCATTCTGCATATCTTTTGCAAATTTCTGGCTTAAACTGTCATCATCACTACTAAAAATAATATCATCAACATAAACTTCAACTAATAAAATATTACCTTGACTTACCTTGATGTAGAGATTGTTGTCTGCACTTCCTTTTCTGAACCCTGCTTGATGTAGATATTTATCCAGTCTAGAGTACTATGCTCTAGGATCTTGTTTTAGACCATACAAGGTCTTCTTTAATTTGCACACATAGTTTTCATTCTCTGACAACTAAAATCCTTTTGGTTGTTCAATGTAGACTTCTTCTTCAAGTTCCCCATTCAGAAAAGCTGATTTTACGTCCATCTGATACATTTTAATATTTTTGGAGCATGCATAAGATTAAAGCAAATAAATTGCTTCCATTCTGGCAACTAGGGAAAATGTCTCTTCAAAGTCGATTCCTTCAACCTATGCATATCCTTTACATACCAATGTAGATTTGTTCCTTGTAACCTGTCTATCTTCATTCAATTTATTCTTGAAGACCCACTTTGTGCCGATCACATTCTTATTCTTTGGTCTTGGAACTAGTTCTCAAGTGTCATTTTTCTCTATTTGACCCAATTCTTCATCCATGGCCTTTTTCCAAAATTCATCATTGCTAGCTTCTTCAAAATAGTTTGGTTCAATTGTAGATAAGAGTGCTAGGTAAGTTTGTTCTGGTGAACAGATTTTTCTTCTAGTCTCAACTCCTGCATCTTTGTTTCTGATAATCTAATCTGAAGGATGATTCTTTTGTACTCATCTGCTAGGTGTCTTTGGAGACACTTCTTGAAATTTCTCTTCTTCTTTTGTCAGATTCTCTTCATCTTCCTCTTCTACTTCTTTTTCATCTTCTGCTTCTTCTTCTAAGGGTTGTTTCATTGATTTATTTTGTTCTTCCTTTGATTCTGGTCTTCCTGTTTCATCAATTGTCACGTTGATGCTTTCCACAACTTTATTTAATCTTAGATTGTAACACTTGTATGTTATCTTTGTACTTGAATAACCAAAAATTACTCCTTTGTCCACGCGAGAGTTAAAATTTCCCATTCCACCATCTTCTCTTTTGATATAACATTTTCTTCCAAAAACTATGAAGTGTTTTACATTTGCTGGTCTTCCTTTCCATAGTTTGTAAGGGGTTTTGTTAGTGTTGTTTCTGAGCATTACTCTGTTTTGAATATGAATTGTTGTATGCACTGCCTATGTCCAAAAAATATCTGTCAATTTTGAATCCATTAGCATTATTCGGGTCATTTCCTGTACTGTCATGTTCTTTCTTTCAACAACTCCACTCTGTTGAGGTGTCCTAGCAACGAAGAATTGCCTTTTTATTCCATGTTTGCTACAGTAGTCCATAAATTCATTTGAGGTGAACTCTCCTCCATTATCAGATCTCAAGCATTTGATTTTTGAATCCATTTCATTTTCAACCATTTCCTTGTAGATCTTGAAGTTTTCAAAAGCTTCTGACTTATTCTTGAGAAAACAAACTGCAGTCATTTTGGTATAATGATCAACTAATAACATAAATTATTTCTCACATTTTAAGCCCTTGGTTTTAGTTGGTCCAACTAGATCAGTATGCACAATTTCTAGTGGTCTTTTCGTTGAATATTCCTTTGATTTGAACCTGGTCTTTGTTTTCTTTCCTTGTTGACAATGCTTGCATAAACTGTTGGTTGGTTTCGTGATCTGGGGTATTTCTCTGACTGCTTCTCTTTTGCTGACTTTGACAAGTTTATCAAAATGTATGTGACCCATCCTTATGTGCCATAGCCAACTTTCATCTTCCTTTTCTAGACAACACTTTTCATTTCCAATTTCGCTTAACACATATATGTTGCTTGAAGTTCTTGCAGCTGTAGCAATCAATTTCCCTGAACCTTCTTTTCTTATCTCACACTTTTGTGAATCGAAAGTAACTTTATGACCTTGGTCACACATTTTACTCACACGTAGAAGATTATGTTTCATATCTTCTACTAGTAGAACATTTTCTGCCTTTTCATTCTTGTTCCCAATTCAGTCTTTGCCCTTTCCAATGATTTTGCCTAAATCATCATTTACGAAGGAGACTGATCCATCTCTTTCCTTTCGTAATGTAAGAAACTTGTCTCTATCACCTGTCATGTGTTTTGAACATCCATTGTCAACATACCAACCATGTTTCTTTTATTTAGCTTATAGAGAGAGCATGCATTCTTCATTGTTATATTGATCCTGCTTTCTTATTCATGTTTTTTTCTGAGGTTCCTGTCTATGATTGTTGTTATTATGTTGTGATTCTTTAGGAAGGGCTGTCATTCTGGAATCTTTGGCCATATGTCCAAAATTGTTACATTTGTAACATTCCACTTCAGTGCTCAAAGATTCAAACTTGTTGTAACTTCTTCTCAGTGTTTCACTAGGCCTTCTTGGATAACCCCTTTGTGTATTAATATCAAAGTAGTTATTGTTCCTGTTGTTAGCTCTACAATTCACAGCTTTATGTCCAAAATTATTACATGCATAACATAAACTGAAAAATAAAGTTTGATACTTGGGATTTGAGGATCTTCTTAAAGGAGTTGCTCTTGTGAATCCATCTTCTTCTTGAGGCCTATCTTTGGGTTGTTGATTCTGAAATCTGAATCTTCTCGATGGAGGAGTGTCCATGTAATCTTCCTTGCATATCTTCCTATCCCCTTTGATTTTTTCTGCATAGCTTTTTGGATATGTTTCTTGCTCTGTTGTTTTGTAGCTTGATCCCTTTTCTATCTGATTGTATCCAAGTCCAATCTTGTCAAAATGAGATTTTTGACTGTTGATAATGTCATCCAAAACTTTTGAGCTATTCTGCATATTTTTCTTTTGAATATCGTTTCTTCATGTGACAATATCTGCTTCCAAGTTTCCAATGATCTTGTCCTTTTCTTCTAGTTGTTCTTTTAGTGATTCTTCAATTATTTTATCTTCTTCTATTTGAACCTTTAATTTTGTGATCATTTGTTCTAGTTCTTAAGTGTCTTCTTTTTTGTCTAGTTTTGCTTGTAGTTTCTTGTTCTTCTTCTTTTCTCTTCTAATAGCTTCTATGGCACACATTAATTCTTCTAGAAAATCAACTTATGCCTCTTCAAATTCTTCTTCTACTTCTTCACATTCTTTTTCAGCTTCTTCACATTCTTCTTCGGCTTATTCATATTCTTCTTCGAAGTCTTCTTTGTCAGAGTGTTTTACTGCCATGAATATAATTCTTCCTGTTTCACTGTCACTGACTTCATCTTCATCTGATGATGAGATGTCTTCTTTGGTGCATAAGCTTTTTTTGAAAACTTTCTTTGTAGTTCTTATGCCTTTATATGTATGTTTCCCTTTTGAGTAACCTTCATCATTTCTTTTTTTCTTATGAGGAAATTTGTTAGCAAAATGACCAATACCATCACAATTAAAACAAATTAAAGGAAGCTTACCTCTATACCCACCATCGGTTCCCTTGTTCAATCTTTTGATGAAGTTGGCCACTTCTTCATCATCTTCTGAGTCGTCATTTTTGCTGTTATATTCTTCTTTTTTATTTTGATTTATCTTTTGGATGCTTTGAAGGCTGCTTCTTTTACATCTGTATTTTCCTGTTCAGTTTTTATTTCATATGCTGTGAAGATTCCATGCAATTCGTCCATTCTTATTGAGTTTAGATCTAATCTTTCTTCTAGTGCTGATATCTTAGGGTTAAATCTCATAGGAAGAGATCTTAGTACCTTTTGAACAATGATAGATTCTTCGATTTATTCTCCCAATCCTATGATTGCATTCACATTTTCATCAACTTGTAAGAAGTATGCTGTGATATTCTCATCTTCCTTCATTTTTAGTTGTTCAAACGGAGCTCTGTAAGTTTGAAGCTTTGTTGCTTTGACTTTTGTATCTCCTTCATAAATATTTCAAAGCTTGTCCCAAATATCTTTAGCAGATTTACAATGTGAAACTTTGGTGAATATCGTATCACTCGGACCATTCAAAAGTGCATTTTTGGATTTGGAATTATTCTCACCGAGTTTCACTACTTTGTCATTTGTTGGTGGAACTGTTGGTGGTGTGTATCCATCTACAATTGATTGCCAAACTTGAAATCCTTGTGCCTATATATATGTCTTCATTCTTATGCTCCAAAAAACATACTTATGTCCATCAAATTGTGGTATTCCATTTTTATACAAGTTGGTACTCTCCATGATCTACCTTTCAGTGGTTAAACCGATATTTGAAGGAGCCTGCTCTGATACCAATTGTTGGATTACTGAGAGGGGGGGTAAATCGGTAATAACGTAATTATAATACTTTTTATCCAAATAATCCAAGTGTTATATCAATGTAGAATTATTATCCAATAATGAGCAATAAGAAATGAACAATCACACACATACACAGTACACCAGTGTTTTACATGGAAACCCAAATCGGGAGAAAACCACAAAATATTTTTCTTATATGTCTTGAAGAATTACATTCATTGGAAGCACTAACTTCCTTTGTTTTCCAGTTACAACTGGAAGGAGGCTCCAACCCCCTACTTTCTCAGACTACAACCTAAGGGAAGCTCCAAATCCCCAATTCTCTGGCTACAACCAGAAGGATTCTACAACCCCCTATGTTCTTTGGCTACAACTGGAAGGTGGCTACAACCACCTGTCCTTGCCTCGTCCAACCGCCATGTAGTAGAATTAGAATGATGAAACCAATGTCACACTATCACTGTGATATATACCACTGTAAACATGTACCAATAAACTTGAACCATGCATCAACCATGCATCAACCTGTACCTCAACCTGTAATCAACCTGTACCATAAAAAATTGCATCAACCATGCACCAACCTGTACCAAACAATTTGTCAAGTACTCATCAATATGTACCAACAACATCAACTATACACCTCATGTATGTGCCAACTCATCAACTACTTGTCTCAACCATGTACCCAACTTGTACTTCAACCAAAATCCATCATCAATTTCATCATCCAAATATGATTTGTAACTCTGTAATAGACCTGGTGTATATGATCACATACCTGCAAACCTTCCTTAATTTTAACAACAAGAGACTAGCATTTCCATCAAACTTTTCTTTAGTCTCACAAGACTAGTTTTGGATTAGTTAACAACCCTAACTTGAAATAATCATAACTTTGTATCTGTAATGAATAAATATCTGAAAGTGATACACAATGTTCTTCAGTGTGTTTTGTACAATTCCTCAAAGTTTCACTACTTGGAACCTCACAAAAAAGGATTTATAGTAAAAATGGCACACCTTGCTAAATTTTGTCTTATTCTAGAGAGCAAACGTGTAGAGCGTTCTCCGCACAGAATATTTGTTGAACTAATATGAAAATATTACACATAATAATACAGAATATACTCTAACCAACACATTTGGTCTTACTGAAATTGGATCTGTTATGAAGAATTTATGACGTTTTTACCCGAAACACCTGTTTTTGACTAGTTTCAGGACTAGCCACAAACCCTATTTTCCACGAAGTGTAACTCCAAAAATACAATGACCCACAAGATGAATTTTTTACCACAGATACTTGGATATGTTTCCTCAATGGAATAGAAATTTGACGGTTTGAGTCATTCTAGAAAACAATTTATTGAGAAAATGGTGAGATGACCTGTAAAAAACATACCTTAGAAAGCATCATCAAAAGAATTTATCCTTCCTTGAATTTTGGCCTTCTTTTCTTCACTTTCCTCATAAATTCGGCTTAGATATCCTTTGGTTACCTCAGACACCTATATTTATTCAATATACTCAAGTGTGTCTTAAATGAGAGAGCCTTGCCTCTTATTTATACTCTCCAAGTAGTTTCCTTAAAAACATCTTCTAGGTCACTTTGTCCACTTTCCTTATTTTAGGGTTAACCCACTTCTAATTTATCCATTAAATTTATTATTTTAATAATTTATTTTGTATTCATTTTGAATTATAGTACACTCATCACTTCACTTTATTATTTACCTTTTAAAATCTCTTAAATCACTTTGACTACTTTGACCTTTTTGAGCTTATAGATGACATATGAGGGTCCTCCAACTTCGTAAGGTCATAACTCTCAAACCATGATAAGTTATGTGACGTTCCACATACCGCCAGAAATGAAATGACATGTACCATCCATATATAATAGTATTAACTGAAAATATATCAAAACTCGTACCATTATCCATGAAACAAACTTGGGTCCATTACCCAACCTTGGGTTCTCTAACTTCTCATGGCCATAACTCTCTAACTGTGAGGAGTTATGTGACGTTCCACATACCAACAGAAATGGCATGACAAGAAATATAAATCTAGGATAGGTTCACTGACAAATTCACTGACCTTCATCTGATTATTCCACAAATAAGCATGTGTTCTCTAACCATACTTCTAGGATAAATCAAACCGCAAAGCGTCTTCTCGTGAGGGCTTTCACCATAAGGGGACCACTTTGGAGTTCATCCATATGTACTTCTTATCAACCATGACAAGACAATAATGAGTCATCTTTACATCAAACAAACTTGGGTCCATTACCCAAACCTTTGTGCTATCGGGCTTTCTTCAAGGGTTGACATCAATGACAACTAACCTTAATCAACATAAATAACTTCAAAATTGTGTTCTTTGAAACTTTAAATGGTTGAATTCATCTTAGCATGCAATTTCATCTTCTTTAAATATCCATTAATCTCTTATTCATAAATGTGCAAAATAACATAAATCATTTATTCAATGAATATAAATTCTTAAATAACACTCCCAATATGCTTCATTTACTTGAATGAATGAGCTCAATCCAAGCCATCCTTTTCGTTTGGTTTTGTTTTAAATAGAAAACATAGAGAACATATACAAAACATTCATGCAATAAAATAATATTAGGTAAACAAAGTTGAGAGTCTCAAGATTGTGGATTCCTCAACATTTAGAGACGATCCTGGAACCAACCCAAAAACCACCACTATGATGTTGGGTAGTTATAATAATATTATTCCTAATACTTTCATTGGTTGCCATTGTTCTTTTATATATATATATATATATATATATCTCATTCTCTTGTACCTATACAGATATAAATAAATGTATATGATAAATGTTTGTATTTTTATGGTGCATGGGTGTATGCAGGTATCTAGGAATAAATATTCTTCAAGGCTGGGCAATATGAAGGAAACTTCTTCATTGGCAGAAGGAATGTTAGTGTAGGTATTCGTTTTACGTTAATAAAAATCCCCAAAGTTGTTGTCTATTGGCTTTGCCTTAATAAGGAGTATCGAGAGAAGACCGATATTCCCTTTAAATAAAGACTATGGAGAGTAGCTAGGTATTCCCTTTATCAGTTATTTTTTTAGATTCTCACATTCTTTAGCTAGGGTATTAAATTCATTTTATGATTTAATGCATTGGTCTCAATGGAGAGCACATTGCATACTTAAGGGTTTTCAACAATAAATGGGATCTCTCTTCGCTAGGTATTCAAGTTAATATTCTCGAATTGAGTTGAGGTTTGATATTTTTCTATTTATTAATATCTTCTCTACTATTTTGTAATTTTTCATAATGCGTCGAGTTTTGGATTCATCCTTACTCATTATCATAATGCGTTGGGTTTTGGATTCAACCCAAATGTGTTTGAGCAACTAGCTACACTATGAACCGATATATTCTAACTGGAACATTCAGGATTTTGTTTTAACATGAGCAAAGAAAAGTCCATTTGGCCCATCAATTTCCTTTCAACGACCAGGTGAAGGGTTTACTTAAGGTCATTTTTTTTTCTTAAATCCCCTTTTTATTTAAATCTGCATAGTTTATATTTGTTTAGAAAAAGATTTGAAATCCTAACTCTAATTATTATTTGAAACCCTAACTTTAATCTTAAACCTTAAATTTAATCTTCCATATTTATTGTAAAATTAATTAATATGGCTTATCGACGTATATCAACCACTTTTGTAATGTGGTTGTGCTAGGTTTTATGTACAGTAGAATTTTGCTTTTAAGAATTTTACCTCAATTTATATTGACTACTTATGTCGAGAGGCGTATACCTATTGAAAATGGGCACATTTAATAGGTTTTTATTTCTTAATGCATTTTCTATGGACATGATTAAATATGGATATAATATTCTTAGTCATCACAATAAATGGAGGATTGTGATTTCAACCATTAAATTTCTAAGTTTTATAAAGGCGTACGATTATGTATTTATGTTTTCACATTTACTTAATCATATTAAAAAATTACTCTCATAGCCAAATGAATGCCACATTTAGTTAATTAACAATTGATTGTGATTAAGTTGGTAGAATGTCGATTGAAACATGCCATGATGGACATTTCAATTAACGCATGTGATGCCACATTCTAGAGGAGTTTCATGGATTTTAATTAACCCAAGTGATTGGACGTTCCAAAGGCATTTCACAACTTTCAATTCACCCAGATGATGCCACGTTCCAAAGGCATTTCAAGTTTCACATTAGTGTATACGAGGAGCGAAAATGAGTTACTCGATTCCACTGAGCATCGAGAGGTTTTAGGTCTAGACAACTGTGTGAAGTATGGATGTTGATGAATGTTGCTCAAGAACCCTCAACTCCCCAAACACAGTGATGGCTCCAAGCATGAGCATGTGCGAATAGTGAAAAACCCCTAGCATCTAGGTTTGGAATTTTTATCAAAAAATTTTGAGGTTTTGGATCTGAGAGGATGAGATAAATCTGAATCTAGATATCAACTTTCTTAATGAACATTGTGTTTAACATAGTGAAATGATATGATTGGATCCTTATATAAGCCTTTCCTGCAAAGAAAGATTGACATCGGATTTTGTTCTACAGTCAAAAATGTTTTTTTTTTAATATAAAGTACTTATAACTTATTGAAAATGTAAAATAAAAAGGGTAGCTTGGTGGACTCTTTCTACTTGTATCGTTATTGACTTTCCAAAACATGGATATATCCATGTTTTAAAGGAAAACAGATTTAAATATAATGTCTCCTTGGTTTTGCATGTGTTTAATAGGATATGAAATTCTCATATATTATTATAGGTGCTAACATGTTTGGTCATTCGATAAACAGTTAGTAAATAAAATACATAGAACAATAAAAAAAAATCATAATAACAAGATTTATGAGAAAACCCACAAGTCACCGAGGTCCATACCATAGAAATTGGCTAACTGATTTCGTAAAGACCCTCATTGGTTATCGGTATAATGTGAATGCAGATAATTTGGTAGAGGTAGGAAAATGGCACTGTAGAGAGACAATGAACAAACGTGTTTTTTGTTTGTGTTATCCCCACAATGTGAGAATAGACAGAAAATGGAAATGTAGGTTCCACTTCTTTTTATACTTTCTCAAATCCCTAGATAACTTCAAAATAGTGTTCTTTGAAACTTTAAAGGGTCAAATTCCTCTTAGCATGAAATTTTTGGTTCTTTAAATCTCCACTATTCTCTTATTCTTAAATGTGCAAAATAACATAAATCCTTTATTCAATGAATATAAATTCTAAAATAACACTCCCAATACGCTTCATTTATTTGAATGAATGAGCTCGAGCCAAGCCATCCTTTTCATTTGGTTTTGTTTTATATAGAGAACATAGAGAATATGTACAACACATTCATGCAATAAAATAATATTAGGTCAACGAAGTTGAGAGTCTCAATATTGTGGATTCCTCAACATTTAGAGACGGTCCTGGAACCAACCCACAAACCACCACTATGATGTTGGGAAATTATAATAATAATATTCCTAATACTTTCATTGGTTTTCATCATTCTTTTGTACCTATACATATATATCATGCTCATGTACCTCAATTCTTTGACTTCAATTTCAGAGCTCCACTTTCCTGTCACTCTTTTATCCTTTTGTCAATTCTTTGACTTCAATTTCAGAGCTCCACTTTCCTGTCACTCTTTTATCCTTTTGATTGACCCTTTCAATTTGTAACTTTCTAGAATGTTTATCATATTTGGTATGATGAAGAATCACATACTCTTCCTAAAATATTTTTGGCCCTTCTTGGGCCAACTCCTTTGCTATCAATTTACTCTCTGCTATTTGTATTGTGTCCCATGCGGGCACGTAATTGACCTATTAAACTTCTATGTCTATTGCCTTTGTTTCCAAAACCCCGAGGTCTTAAGAATTGCCCCCATCTGGATTCTTTTTTTCTCTTGGGAAGATGAATAACAACATATGTTATATCCAATTGATATCGAGGGGGATACCCACTGTCTCCATCACTCACACATCCTTCATTATTCTCTCTTCCACTGATATTAACTTCTTGATTTCTATGGCCTGAAGAGGAACTCTTATGGGAGTGATGAACTACACAGCCTTCGACACTAGTTGTGGATCTTCCCCTTTGTTTGTGCCATGTTTGTTTGTTTTCCTCCAGGAGAGGGACCTATATTGCACCAACATTTGAACTTGCCCTTGTATGTGCATCTTCACAGGCAGCTTGCTTCTTCTTTTGGGGAGTAGTTTTGCTTGGGGTGGCTATCACTTTGGATTTGATGTGAGTGTTCTTGTTGTCACTTCCTCCTTTTGTATTTTCTTCCAACCTATTAAAAACCGAGTCATAACCTATTGAAACCATATGCGCGGTGAAAACACCTTCATGATCAAAGCCATTGCAGGCTTCAATTTCTTTCATATTTAAAGACTCAAAGAATCATGCCATGTCATTAAGGCTTGATAAAATTTTGACTGTAATATTGACAATCTTGAAGGGCATGGGAATGAATTGTCACTTCCTCTTCTTATAGAAAAACAAGGACCATGTCCTATACTATATGCATAACTCATAAAAGAAAAATTTGTCACAAACAAATCCAGGAAGAAGAAGGGGCTTCCTTTCAAAGCCAAAGAGCCTTATGTACATGCACTCCTCATCAAACACACATACTGCCCTCCCCATGAGAAAATCCATGGACACCTCTACCACCCTAGTTGGTTTAGTCTCGATGAGTATACTTTTGCATTCCTTGACAAAGGAATCTTGGATTTGGTAAAAATAAAATGGTGCCTTGTGCTTCCAAAACCTGGGGTACCAAAATTGAGCAGGATCTTCATCAAAATTGACATTACCCCTTAAGGGTATGCCCTCAAATATATTATAGTAAGCTAAAGCAAGAACCAAGTAAGAGGTCATGTAGAACCTCTTAGTCTGAATCTAGTTTGATAATTGGTGGGAAATCTGATTTGAGATCCTCTGGGCCCAATCGAAAATGACCCCTACTCATACAAAGTAATGGAGGATGTATAAAACATATCTAGGAATACACGTTGTTGAGTCTTGACCCACTAGTCGTGTGAAAAGCCACACAATTGCGTTATATGACTAAGCCAACATGCATATATTAATATTGTTGGTGCTCAAGGGTCCAATAGGAGGTTGGACCAAAAAATCCTTGAGCAAATTCGCACCATCACCCTAAGGATCCAAGAAAGAGTCTGCCTCGGAAAGTTTGAGGACCTTGTCTAGTGCAGGGAGTTACAACATCCTCCTAAAAGTGTTGGACGTCAAAGGGACATGAGTCCTTCCACTCTCCTTTACTTCGATTAATCACTTTTTTGAATAAAATATTTGAGCACAACATGCTATGAGTTATTTGAAATCGAATACCTCAGGGATGCAACTAGCCTTAGCTATCCCTGAGGCCCATATTTTTTTTTTAAGATTATCTTCAGGGGGAAGCTCATAATATCACTTATATGCAATAGACCATTGGAATTCCTTGCTTTCTTGTGCCAATGAATTCATTACATCTCCACATAATGGTTCTCTCCTTTTCTTGTTCACCATCTTTTTCCACTTTCAATGTGCTTGGGTAAGTGTGAGAACTACATGTATAAATAATTTTTTTTGTTTGATAGGTTCCTTGTTAATCATAAATTTAGAGGTAAATCCACTATTCAAATTTACCCCCTTGTATATTTGGTGCATGTTGCTCATTAAATGGTAATTGTTATTTTCCTACACAAGGCTTGGGCAAAATGTGTTAAATTTAATCCTCATTAATTAACAATAATTGTTTTCATCATGTGAGAGATGTGTAGTGTGTTAGCACAAGATTGGTTTATGCCTCAGCTTTGCATAAATCCTTCATTATTCATTTTGGCAAATGAATACAATTGTTATGGGATATTTTATTTATTTGGGGGAAAATTGAAATTATATTGGGTTATGCCCAATATCCAAGTTCAAACATCAAAATCACTCATGGATTTGCACTACCCAATTGCACGCAGACACACAGGTGGGCACTACCTAAATTCTGGCAGAAAACGAATTGTGCAAAGTTATTTTACCAGTTTTGAGTTACTAACTTGAAACTTGGATTATGAACAATTGAGAAGGTATTTTTGAAAACTGGAGGAGGTTTTTGTTCATAACATGACAAATAAAAAAAACCTCTCTCATGTTTTCAAAATGTGTTATGGTTTGAGAGATATTAGACATAGAAGTAGCGCTACCAACTATTTTACAACGGCGCTACCTAATTTCCTGTAGCAGTCACGATTTTGATATTCACCTTGTTGGGAGGTTGCCACGTGTCAAGGAGGGTTCAAATGGCTTCTCAAGGATCATTTAGATTTCAAGGGACATCTGGACCTAAGATTTAGCTCTAGTAAAGGCCTCGTGCAATGAGGTGGAGACATTTTATTAATGACTTCCAACAATTTCCTGAAAATTAGTAGTTTGTTGGATTTTTGTCTCTTTGATTGTTTCCATCTATGTCCAAGGTTTAGAATCCAATGGAGGAGATGGGATTCGACCTCCTAAGGTTATGAGGATTCTATTTTCTATTTAAGGAAGGAAAGATCTCTTGGAGAAGGGATGGAGGAGACAAGAGAGACTAGAGAGAGATGTAGCAGGCAATTTTCCTGTGAGTGTTCATTTGTAAGCCTGTGGGCATTTTAGAATTGTAATCATTACTTCTATTGGATACTCATGAGAGATGTGATTTTAGATTGTAACTCTTTTGTTTATATTTCTTCTTATTTGAATATATTGCAGTTTTCAGGATCAAACGTTGTCAATGATTTATGGATCCCTAAGCAGTAGAGGATCTGTTGTATTTTGCCAATCAATCATTGTTTATATTCAAGTATTTGTTGATTCATTAAATTGAGAGGATCTATGTTTAGTGAACATTCTATCTTATGTTTTCCTTCTTCATTCTTCCACCTATCAGCATATCATCTTGTTTTCTGTTGAGAATCTTTTGTGCCTTCAATGAGTAGGATGTTTTTGACTCCATCGCCCATTCGTGTAGCCTACTGATCTAAAGTTTGCAGCCCTCTCTCTTTCTTTATCCATCTTGTTGGTCCACCTATTCAAAACCAAAATTATCTTTTACAATATGATGGGTGCTAAACTTACACTTTAGCAGTCAAAGTGTGACTTTCAGTGCTAATATAGTGGATATGTTGTGATTACTTCGAAACCAAAAATCATGTCCTACATGGAATGTGGGTGTGGGATTACGTGGAATGCATGTGCAGAGAGTAAGAGTATCACATGGAATGAAAGATGCAGGGAGAAGGATGTATGTGGGAGGAATGTTGGGTGTCATCCTTCTACATGAGTCACAAAGGCATAAAAAATTAGTCTAAGAGTGGGAATGCAGGTGTGGGATGTGAGGTAACTAATGTGGAATGGGAGTTGACCAATACAAAATGCGGGCGTGGGAATGCAGGTTGTGGGAGGACTAGGACTACAACAGGATCTATGAGAGATTTCCACACATCTGAATGGACAAGCTTATGAGGGATGTGGGTTGTGGGTGGTCGATAGTTTTGACAAAGGAAATACCCATGCATCTGCATGACTAAAATGTTATGTAAAAGGGGTCTGCATGGGAAAGATATGTTTAAGTAGACGAATAAAAAATGTATCAACACATTGGTGATAACAACAAGTTGATACAAAACATCCATCACCAAAAGTGTAAAAAGACTAAGTAACTATTCTTCATTAAAATACTAATATTTAAATTATAATTTCTTATTAACAATCAAAAGCATAGCATGTATTAGGAAGGCAATGAAACCATTAAAATTACAACACAATAGATTTTTTTTCAAATTTCACGTGCAAACACAACCGTTTGCAACGATACTAGTCCAATGTAATCAAAACTAAAAGCAATTAAACATGAAAAACCATGAACTCAAATGGGAAAGCTTTAATGTAGGACCTAAACAGTGTGAATACATAAAATGCACAAGAAAACCACACTTTGCTCATAGGAAAAATATGAAAAATAAATTACATTTACGATTCTAATACATTTATTAGTCCCTGACCTTCGAGTTAGGGACTATTAGTAATCAGTTTCTCAATTCTTGCACACAAATCAATATAAAATTACCATTTTAATCAAATTTTTCATGGATCATACAATTTTATAACTCAAATTTCATTTTTTATCCAAACTTTTTATTTTGAGGTCTTATTTGGCCTCATATCGAGGAAAACTTAGGGCAAATTTTACATTGATGAAACAGTTTTGAGAGAGTTTTGGATAGTACGGATTAATGCTAGACATCATGTCTAGAATTAGTTCCAAATGCTAGGCTTCTTCTCATATTTATTGCCTCTAATTGCCTCTAATATTTATTAGATAGTTGCTTTGATTACACGTACAAAGTGCTTTGACACATTTGTGTGTCTTGTTGAACGTGTCATCAGAAAAGCACAACCAATCCTCTATTTCATTCTCCCTTTTCTTTCTTCAAGTTGGCTGCTCCCTGATGATTTCTACTCCGACGTCTGTCTGTGAACTACCCTTCTATTTTGCCGATTTCTTCTTATTTCTGGCTCTCGATGGTCAATCTGAGAACTACCCTTCTGTTGTGCCAACTTCTTCATTTGTTGGGTGCATGTTTCTTCATTCATGGTTTGGAACCATTATGACCCGCAGGTGAGCAAATAAATGAGTAATACTCAGGATAACATTAACCTCTCATAAAATAGATTATGTCTTCAATTTGGACTTCATTTAAATGTTTTTTTTTTTAATTTAGAGCTCATCTACACTGACATCCATTTTTTTTTCATTTTGAACATGAAAATAGATGAAAACAAGTGACATAACTATTAGAACCCCATCGGAACTTTCATGCAACAAGAAGCCAAAATAATTTTTCCAGAAATGGAGGTATTTATGGGGTCGATGTTTGTATAAAATTAGACAACCATGCCTCCTACTTGTATATCTATTTGAATACATGAGAAAAACAAGCATACAAGTCCATATACCTTCTTGTTCCAACTTCTATTCTCCTTTTGCGTGGTTAGCTAAGGGAACCGAAATATCCATCCTGTAGATCACACTCGGTTGTTGGAGTCCACCGAAGCTAGGGGGCATGATCCTTCTTTCCTGGGACCCTATAGTTAAAGATATTTATCTGTTGAGTGTTGACTCTCTATATAGCTTCTCCATTGCTAGATTCCACATCAATAGCTTCTCCATCGCTTCGCCATCACATAGGGCGATCACCAAAAGACATCATTGTTGTATGCTGGAATGGAAAATTGGACAGCTCCAGACGGACCAAGATTGATCTACTATTGGTGGATTTTCTCATGCTTCTGGAACTGCATATGAATTTGAGACAGAATTTGTGAGCTTTGACAAATGTTGAATACAAGCATTGAGCATATTTCTTTTTAGCAGCTCCTTCATTTTGAGAGCATTTGAAAACGCACAGTAGAAGGCAAGATAACTTATGACCTTAGTATTATAAAGAGAGATTACGCGTTCTTCTTCGTCTTCTTTAGCCTCTTTTTTTACAATAGGGTTGATCAATAGTTTCTGATCGTACTGTATTCGATATATTTTTTTCTCAATTCTGGCTAACGGAGCAAAGAGATTCAAAGTTCCAACTCAACGAGTCTTTATAATAATTCCTAATAATAGAAATGATTCTCCATTCAATTTTATGGAAATGGAAAGCTCCAACTGAAGGTCAACAATGTAATAAAGGAATGCATTTTCTCTACTAAAATTTGATAATCCACCGGCTTAGTACCGCAAACCCCAATAAGTAAGTCATCGACGTACCTAATGTAATGGATATTAGGATATCTGAAAGAAAGAAATACACCGGCCCTGCATATAAATCTACACCCGTAACTAGTCTGGGTTACTGGTTCGTCCTGTCTCAAAGGCTCATTACTTGTTGTGTGGATCTGGCTAAATGGTTGATCGGTTGTAACATGACTTTGTTAGCCTCAGTTGGTTCCTTATATAAAGGAACGAGACCAAAGAGAGGGTAAGGAAGGCCTATGACCAGACCGCTGAAGTACCACAAATTATTTTAGGGCCCTCTCTTTCCTTTAAGTTTATTCGTAGAGAGACAAATAAGAACCTTAAAGGACTTTCAGTATTCACATGACACCTGACATAGAAGCCCCATACTACCTACCAGCTGAGAAAACTTCAACGTAGACTCGTTCTAAGGAAGTAAGAATAAATCCCACATCACTCGCTGATATAAAAGGGTTGAAATCCTCTGAAATGCTTATTTTAGCAGGAATGCTCATTGGAGAAATATATCCTGATTCCAGAAAAGATATAGGCTTAGCTTAAAAATATGTAGGTGTAAAACGTTCTTTCCCCCTACTGTATAAAAGGGGGAACTATTAGGCAGTGTTTTTCATTCTAAGCTGCCCCCTTATGCTAGTTGGTGTAATGGTCTTTGGCCAACAACCCATATATGTATTCAATCTATCGTGATCTGTCATTCAGGTTTTTGAACCCACTAAACCTCCTCGTCATTATCCTAATCTTGACCAGAAAATGAGAATTTATGAAGGAAGGTAGCGCAGGAGAAAACTTCGTGATTAGCGTGATGTAGCACGGGTCTCATTTGCATGCAAGTTTCATGGGCATTGCGCTTTACTGCCATACATATAAGTCAGGAGAAGATGGAGGAACTCCTCCCTTAAAATGCATTCGTTGGACATAAGATACCCAACTTGCATGGTCGTGCCCACTGTGAGAAATGGCCTTGAGTAGTAAGTCATCTACATCTTGGCTATTCAACATTTTCTTATCAATCGTAGGTACCTTTGTTGTAATGTCCCCCACCTTTTAGAGAGGTGAGGAGGAGACTCAGTGGCCTGGGCACCCCCACTAGGTCATAGTCTCACACTGAAGGGGGGGAAAGTCAAGAAGTTAAAAGTTATATTTTTAAGTTGACTTTAGAAAGGGAAAGGATAAAGGAGTAATAGATAACTCAACAGAAGAATAGAAGATTAACCCTGGGAGTTAACCCAACTCAACAGAGAATTAGAAGGAAAAGTATAAGTAAGAGGTTGGGGTGCACCTATTATTCATTCGGGTTTTGGATTAGCATTTGCTATTGCTCTTGAGCATTCAGTTTGGGGGTTTTGTTGTACAAACCCTTGGGAGCAACTCAATGGTGAAATATCCACTCACCTTGTTCCACAGCTTGGTCTCGGGGATGAAAGACTCCTCCACAC
>ML781654.1:390893-422903 GCA_009831015.1 Picea engelmannii | reverse complement strand
TCAGATCTTTGCTTGTGCTTCTACATCTTGAATATATTGTGATCTCCATGTGTTGATGAATCTTGTATACACTTAAAAACTCAATAAATTAGTAGTAGTTAGTGATTCCAAGAAAGAATTTGGCTTGGGATCATTACATCTGTTCCACATTAATGCAAGTTGAAGGATTAGAAAGAAATTTAAGCTAAATATTGTCCTACCTATTACAGTTGATTCAGGGATGGCCGAGATGGGTTCTCCTGCTGTCATGCTAAACACAAAGGTGGGTTTCCCTCCTCGGGTGAGAAGCTCAAACAGGTAATAGTGATAACCCACTGATGTATGGTATTACTCCTCCTGAACAGATCCATGTTGAGCTCCTCGAAGCGAGCTCTGGTAATGGTGATGAAGCAGTCTGATTATCAAACGGTTCTGCGTGCTATTCCTAAATACTCGCCTCCCCACACCCTACCTCTCCACTTTTGAACACGTCTTCCTGGAGTCTATCAATTTTTGGGCTACGTGGAGTCTATCAAGAGAATGGTTCTACTCTCCATTAATATACATGGTTTTCAAGACAATGATGCCTTCATTCATTACAATGAATTAAATATATGTCTTAAGACATGACATGCCATCTAAGGGGTAATTTATTAATCCATCAAAAGCATTTATTGGCCCAAGAAATTGTCCTGCACATATTTACTGCGGTGCTAGGAAGTTTGCAAAATCATCTGAAAAGCACAAAACTCAGCAGTTACTCAGTTTATTAAATAATCTGAAAATTCTGCACAAAACTCAGGAGTTACTTGGTTTATTAAATAATCTGAAAATTCGGCACAAAACGTAGCAGTTCAACAAACTTATTGACCCAGACTATTCTAATCAGGGCCGAGGTTGATTATTAATGGGGCAGATACAGACAAATCCGAGTGAGCATTGCTTTATAACAGTTATTCTCATTTTCAAAATTTGAGATTATATATATATATATATATATATATATATATCTAAAACTTGAACCATTAATCTTCAACAGACTCATGATTTGAATCGATTGGGAGAAAAAGAAAAGCAAGTGGCTCAGGAAGTTTTTGCTAGGTAGAGAATCTTGCAGTTTTCCTTCCTGGCATGACTAGATCAAGCACGACCCATGAAAAACATGTGTGCCCCCTTTCTATATAACTCGCCCTATTCGATTATTCTCTAAGGATTCAAGAGGAAATAGGAAATAAAGCAATTTAGTTTTCAAACAGATAGATAAAAGCTGGGGCATCCACTTTTTTCCACATTGTTTGGCACTCAACAACACGGTACAATATGTATGGCATCAAATTCCAGAAAACTTTGTTGTTACAATATTTTGTTTTTTCAAGTTGTCATTTTTTTATTGGGAGTTTTGTCTTGACTTGCTAGCTTGGAGAATGGAGTCAACTTGGGAGTACTCGCAGAGTAATAAGAAGTCCTATTTTGGTGAAATTTAGATCAATATATTTCGGTGAAATTCAAATCAATATAATGTAGATTGTTCTCGAAAAAGCTGATTACAACTTCGAATTCTAAAACTACGACTTCATAGCATACTCTTTTTGCAGGGACTTGTTGCTTTGCAATTGCCCTTGTTGTAAAGCATTACTTTTGCTTAGCATTGGTATGGGATAAGCCATGTGTATTTGTATTTGGTAAAATTTATGACAACCAAACACTTATTGAACATGTGCATTTTAAAAAATTGGAATAACTTAGGCAAGTAAACCGGGGGGTTGAAAATAATAAACAATCAAAATAACCTTAATAAACAATTAAAATAATAAATATATGCAATTGCTAACTTAAGGAGGAGGTTTATAATAAGTATTTGCTAACTTAGTTAAGATTACATCTTTTGGCTACTTAAACTACTAACCATCTACAAAATGCGTGCAACACATTCAAATTCACTAACTAAAGAAAACCCATTTTGCACGACACATTCAAATTGACTTACTAAAGAAAACCCATTTTGCAACATACTTTGAACTTTACATGACAATGTTTATATTTTGTTATTAATTACATGATTTGATATAGTGTATGAGCCTTTTAGAGGATTAAGCTAATCTTGTTCTAAGAAGATTCTCTTTAACACAATAAATCTAATCTATGAGTTATCAAAAAAATTTACCATGATTTATTTTTTTTTATAATAAAATAATAAATTTTTAAAAAAACTTTGCATTATTTCAATTTTTTTTTAAAATTATTAAAATTTAAAAATAATAAAAATATAAAACATTATCAAATTTTAAAATTTATTATATATAATTGAACTAGTCTCTTTTTATCTATTTATAAGTAAATCTAACTTACTTTTTTCCAAATCCAATATTCCAAAATAATATTATTTTATTTACATGATATATAAGTTTTTTTTTTTTTTTTTTAAGTAAGAAGTATATATTATATTTAGTGTCTGCTAAGGCTGAAAAAAGTTTCCAAAATACAAAATGAAACTGGTTGTAGTTACTGGACTGCCCCAACAGAGGGGAAACCAGTCCAGCCAGCCCCCAATTCACAAGTCTTAGAAAGTTGCTGGTTCAGAAAACATACATAGTTCATACTAATTGCCATCTATAACAGGAGCCTAAAGAAACTGGATGCACAGCAAAAGAGAACTAAACACCTGGCGAATAGCCTAACCACGCGGCTCTCAGATCCTCTGTCCACGGTTCTGCCTCGATGTTGGTCGGCTGGTCTTCCCAGCGTTTCTCCTTTCGCTCCTGGTTCTCAACTGGACCGCTTCGTTCCGCTTCCTTCTGCTTCGCTGCTGCCTGGCTCAGCATGCTATCCGTCTCAGTCTCGAATGCCTCCCCCGGAGTATTACCAGCGGGGTCCGAGGAGAGCTCTGATTGCATGGCTGAAAGGATATGAAGAAAGGTTGCGACGTTGTCTTCTGTGGCCTGTAGGCGGAACTTGAGGTCCGCCACCTCCCTTCGGAGCTCGAAGACTAAATCATACAGGATGCCCACTCGTTCTCTGAAATGCTCACTGTCGAGATGGGCCGCAGGGTGGAGACGCAGTCGTTTGGACTCTCCCAAAGCCAATGGTGCACTTCTCCAGGTACTCGAGGATCCAGGAAAGGACATGGTCGCTATGAATTGCATCCGAGGGTCCTGAGGACAACGCTGAATTAGAGTCGACCCTCGCGGGATAGTAGCCAGGGAATGGAGTAGCAGAGACTGCGAGGGTGACGGGGTGACTGCGGAGCGAAGATGTACAGACTGCACAGGTGGCGGGGTGGCAGCTGGGGAGGAGTCGGTCATAGGGGAGGCCGAGGGCGAGACAGGAGGTCTACGGGGCTTCCAGGGTGAGCCCCTCTTCGGCTTTCCTCTAATCCTTTCTTTCATGGGTGCAGGTGAGCAGGCCTGGACAGGGATGAACCAAAATTGCAGATAAACAATGGAGATAGCTTCTGAGCGAGCCTGGTTATGTTCGCGCTGTGAAGGGAGGATCCCTTCAGACCACATACAAGGTGCAATGCCAAATACGACGAGCCGAGCCATAATACAAAAAGCGGAGGAGCAAAGGGTGGCGTTAATGCCCCTTATCTCGACCATCATGGCGAATTTAAACGCCATTAATCTCCTGGAACGACACTGTCCTGCTGCACGAGCCCGTCACGTGGCTCCGTGTTGCATTGCACCATGTTCGTTCCCATCCGTCTCGACGGGGAATCCACTAACACCCCATCCGGGGAAACATGATATATAAGTATTATGCATAAAGGTTTGGCTTGTTTTTAAAAAATATATCATATCCATAGTTAATTTTAATTAATCTAATTATCTATTTTTTTAAAAATATATTATATTTATAATTAATTTTAATTAATCCAATTACCTAATAAAAAAATTATATAAAAAAATTATATAAGACATAAAACAATATTGAATATCCATTGATGTGTCAGGGTGGATTAACCAAAAAAGAATTATACACTACTTAAACCACTTAAAAAAATACTCAAGATTCATTAGTATTAGAAGGTGATTCAACATTCTTTAAAGTAAGGCTATAACTTTCTTTAAATCTAAGAAAGTTAGATTTATAAATAAATCTAACTTACTTTTCTCCAAATCCAATGTTCCAAAATAATATTATTTTATTTATATGGTATATAATTATTATGCATAAGGGTTTGGCTTGTTTTTAAAAAATATATCATATCCATAGTTAATTTTGAATAATCCAATTATTTAATTTTTAAAAAATATATCATATCCATAGTTAATTTTGATTAATCTAATTACCTAATAAAAAATTATATGAGACATAGAACACTAATAATGCATTGAATATAATTACCTAATAAAAAATTCTATGAGACATAGAATACTAATAATGCATTGAATATTCATTGATGTGTTATGTTTATGGTTAGTTTTAGTAGGGTGGATTAACAAAAAAGAATTATGCACTACTTAAAACCACTTTAAAGAAAGTATTCAAGATTCATTAGTATTAGAAGGTGATTCAACATTCTTTGAAGTAAGGCTGTTGTAATAGATTGATACTAAATATAAAATGAATACCTAAACAATGTTATAATATAAAGGGTATTCAACAAGAGTTTAACATGTGATTTGAGGGGAATTGAATCTAATTGGGGAGGATAACACTCATTTTTCCCAACCACATCAACTAGATCCTATTAACTTTTGCAAGTTCATATTGTATATATACATGTTCTCATAGATTTACAACTCAAATGTGAATAAGATAATATATATATATATATATATATATATATATATATATATATATATATATATATATATATATATATATATATATATATAATAACTATTATAACTATTAAGATAATCAAAATATGTATATATAAGACAATTTAGACAAAAAGCTAAGAAGAGTCCATAACCTTAGTAAGTGTCCTAGAATTTTAAACTAAAATTTCCCTATATTATAGTACAAAATTCTCATTCATGCTTAATAATATAACATACAAATTGACAATAATTAAAAGAAATAAGTGTAACTAGTTGTCATGTACATTCAATAATAGTTTAGAAAACAAGAGTCACAGATTATATTCTTAAGGGAGAGGTAGGTCATTATGATCCTTGGGGGTGGCCTCCCTAATACAATTTTCCTTGAGAACTTTGTGGTTTCTCATTTTGATAGTATATAGTCACTTTCATTGCATTTTTCAATCACATTCGTCGCATTACTTGGATTGTAAAGTCCCCAATAATGTTCCTTGAACTTCTATTTGTTATAAATTATGGTAAGTTACTCGCAGTAGCCTACTTCGATTTTCTTTAAGTTTAATTGGGAGAAGTTGAAATTAAATCTACCAAGTCACTATGAAACCTGCACAAACAATAACAATATTAAGAATATACTTTAAATCAAGATAATTTTAATTAGTAGAGGTCTCAAGTCACTATGATTTTGACCTATGCATCCTTTTCTTGTAAATGTATTTTTTTTTAAATAATTGTTTTTATTATTAAAACAAAAAGATTGTATTGTATATTATAATTCATTTGTAAATTCATTTTGTTATATTTTCTTATACTTTTAATAAGATGCATGTACTAAGCAGCATTCCTACTCATTCCTCTTGTTATGATCATGTTTTTTTTTTAATATAAAATATTAATTAGGATAATTTTGATTCGGTTAATGATGAATTTAAAGTAAGTAGTTTAGTAACCCACAATCTTATACTTTGCGGGCCATGGTATTTAGTAACCTTTGATCTTGTAGTTTACGAACCCATGATATTGGGTGCCAAGATTCTTTGAACACTTAGCGATGTGGTCCACGAATGGTTGCTAGGATTTGGTAAGAGTAGATTGATGTTGAAGGAAATGGCAAATATGTATGGTTAATAAACCATGGTTCGATTTCTCTCATTAATGTTTTTTTAATGGAGTATCGATTTTCATTTCACTCAAGTTTAAAATGATGATTTCCTTTTTCGTGAAGGCTTTGTGTAGTGAAATTGGGAAAGTTGATTTTTTAGTTGAAAGTCACAGTTAAAGATTTTTTTGGTTTTCAAAGTATGGGGATAGAGTTATTTGAAACTATTTTATATATTACTTTACTTTGGAGGCAAATATTCAATTGGTGGTTGGCTTTTCTTAGCTATTGATTATGAGTCGAGAAATAGTGAATGGTATAATAAATTACAAAGAGAGGATGAAGTGTTTGATTATGAAGTATTTAGTTCATGTAATTGTATTTGGAGCAAGTGAGATGTGGAAAATGAAACATAATGTTTCATTGTATTATATACTTAGATATATAATTGTAAGCATTTAGTAGGCTTGGAGTTGACGACATGTAAATGGGCATATGGTTGTAAGATCTTGTTTAAGCATGCTTATCTCTGGTTTGTTGATTCACTAATATAAGATTTAGACATAAACCTAGGTTATATAATTAAGGGTGTATGTGTTTATCCCATGTCAAGATTAAAGTGCGGAATGTTAGTTGATCTTGACATGGTTGACTCGATCAATGGTGGGTCAATGATGGTTTATCGTAGGAAGTTTACAAGCCCATTGTATTGGGTGATCCATGGTATTCACCCATGTTATTGATGTGATGAAGTCTATTTAAAGGTTTGGCATACTTCATTGTAAAATGCCTTAAGTAGTTGGCTTAGCCAGATTGGCCAAGGTTAATGAAGATATATCTTTGAAGCTAGTTTTCCTAGTAAAAGGGGGGAATGTTAGATTAATCTTGACTTAGTAAAAGAGCGATTACGATAACCTTGATTTGGAAAATGATGGGTTTACCGTAGGTAGTTTATGGTCTTGTGGTATTAGGTATCCCATGGTATTTAATATGATGATGCCTATTTAAAAGTAGTTGGTGTTCTCCATTATAAAGTGCCTTAAGTGGATGATGTTGACAAGATTGGTGAAGGGATCGATGAATATATATTCTTTGTAATTGGTTTTCTTGGTAAAGAGTTTCCAAGGTAAATCATCGATGTTTACATTGTATTTGTATTGTTTCTCGTTTACGCTTGCTTTGTAATAGTGACTTCTCTTTTGTTTTCCCACCAAAATATTCCACTATAAATATAAAATCTATGAGAAAGTAGATTTTGAAGATGACAAAAATAATTAATTAATATGCTTTTGTTTACAAAAAGAAACTTGGAAGAATATGGTAAAACTATATTAAAATTGTTAGATTAAACACTTAATAAGAAAATGAAAAACTAAAAACATAGTTGCAACATTCGTGAGATTTAATGATGTCTCTTGAGATTTAGGATTAATAGTGTTGATGGAAAAATTGTTTGAATGGTTCATACATGATATTTAGCACCTTGAACTTTAAGTATTAAAACAACAAGATTTAACAATTTAGTGATCTCACAGATGAAAATAAAATTAAATAGTTGAAGGAAAAATTTGAAATCCATATTGCAAATTATTTCATGATAAATAATACAAGTGCCATGTGAAAAAGAATAGAATGAAAAACCAACATGAAAGAAGCAACAACATTAAAAAAACAAGAAGCCTAGTTACAACTAACATTATTGTAACATCCCGCTCTTGCGAGCACATGTTATTGACTTATTCTTTGAGGACACTTGCGTGTAAGTGATCCGGTTATGGTACATGGTTATTGTTTCCCTTGTGGATTCTTACGATGATGTTGATGGATCATGATTTTTATGTTATTTGTTATATGCGTATTAACATATACTATTGACGATTTTTCCCTGAGTGTGCAGGACATTGACAGAGTGTGGATGTTGATGGCATCAATGGACCTCCTTGGACTCCGGATTGAGTCAGGGAGTGGATTGTATTGGTTTGAGTATTTTTTATTTATGCATATGTGACATATGATCGATTATATATTATGATGTTGTACATGGATCATTGGTAGTGTTTCGTTGATGAATACAGGATGATGATTGCTTGCTAATATGACTCACATAAGGAGTAAAGGGGCTATGCACATAGACCAGATATTGAGGGAGAGGTGTGGCAGCGTCCCTGTCCAATCCTACTAGAATTCCTGACGTGGCTTGAATTGTAGGTTAACGATTACCTAGTTCGAGAGGTCCACGATGCCTTCAAGGCAGACTGAGATAGTCACTCACGAACATTTCTAAGGGGTGCACAATAAAGTAGGGTCCTTATTTCTTAGAATCCCTTAGTCTCTCACAAGGTCGCTTGAATGGAGTACTCACTGCAAGGGTTAGACAACTACCAAAACCAGTCAAAGGCGAGTGGTTCCCTTGGAGCACAGAGTGCATCTTGAAGGCCACGTCACGTAATTAAAAATTTGAATCAAAGGTAAGTGGAACCCTTGGAGCATGGAGTGCGTCTTGAAGGGAACATCGCGTAGATAAAATTTGAGTCAATAAATCTAGGTGGCCTACAAAACCCTGAAAGAATAATTAACCTTGTAAAATCTTGAGCACTGTCGGATCAATCAATCAATTAATTAATTAAGGATTGAATTTATTAATTATAATCCCTACAAGAGTCTAAGCCTTTGCAAATAAAAAATTTAATTAAGCCTAAGTCTAAGTTAGTAAGAAGACTAAATACTAAATTTATAAATTAAATAATGAGGGGATGAAGTAAATCAATTTAAAAAACCAAGGAAAATGAAATAAATCTAAAGATTGATTAATATGCATAGGTGCAAGTAATTACCAAATCGGAATTTAAGGTAAGAATGGAATAAAGCTAAAGGAATGGGTATGCATAGAAATGAATCTAGAGTCTAGTTAACACTAGTCTAACTAGGAGAATATTCTTATTTTAACTCAACTTAGATTTAGTAAGGCGTCAATCATTAATTGGGAATAAGGGGAATAAAGAGACAACTAAGAGTGATTTAAGGATCTCTTTTAGGAAGGGTGAGGGAAATTGAATTTAATTAAAAATAAATTGTGGATTTACTTGTGCAACTAAGGGAAAGGGTGACAAGTGTACGGAGGGAATAATTCAAAAATTATTTAATTGAAAAGAGAATTAATTGTGCAAAGGGAATGTGTCATTAAGGAAACTCTTATAAATCAAAGGGAAAAATATGGGAAATGGATCTGTAACACCCTGTTTCCCCAAATTTGTAAATATAACTATAATGGTCAAGAGACTATGGCAAACTCAATATGTGTGACTGATTGATTCAATGGACCCTTGTATAAAAGGTCAATGAATGTAAATTATGTTATTTACTAGAAAAATGGATATGTGTTGCATGACTACAGGAAGGGGGGGGGCGGGGTACTAAGAAAGACCACGAATGTTATGAAAATAGATGGTGAAGGGGACCAGAAATGGTTGTGTTAACCTTCACCAAACCAATACCTTACTGGATTTAATTGCTCAGGACCAAAACAATCCTCTGACCCATAAATGAATTACAGTCAGGCTGGTAGGTGGGAAGACCTCCTCAAGAGTTAATGAGGGAATGGGGAAGAGCACCCATCCGTAAGGCTTCCAGACCTAACCACGGGTTGGGAATTCAAGCCACACACAACCTTTATGAAAGAGGCAAGAAAGGAAGGTGTGGTGTGCAGAGGAAGACTTGCTAAGAGTGCAGAAATGAGAGGTTAAGCTCTCAAGTTCAAAGAAGAACTGAGAAATAAGTGTTCTGGTCGTAGGGAGATGGCTAGTGGGGGTATGATACAAGATGATAAATGGGGTTGGTCCTCCTTGCTTGGTATCATGTAAACCATTGCCAAGATCCTAAAAGAGGAGAGTAACCTCTGTCCCTACCGTCGTTGAGTCAAAAGAAAGGATTTTATCACAGAACATCGTGGCATAGCTCGGGGGTGGTTAGTTGTAAATCCATTAGGAGTGACTAAGCCTATGGTTGGGTGGAAACGAGCACCCCTTTCAGCAGTTGCCTCACATTATCTGGTTCTAATAAGTAGTTTCCTAGTTTGATGTATTGAACTAGTATAATGGATGAATGTTTGGATTTATACATATGTGTATTTATAAATGACTTTTGTGTAGAATGGTTATGATATGTGTATGCCTCCATCTCTTTGTAAACTTACACTTCTGACTGATAGTCTGTATGCCCAACTTAGCTTCTGAGGCTCCCTAGGACATAAGTTTGTAAGACGACCAAGATAGGAGATGTCGTGACGACCTAAACCTATCCGTCTGAAGAGGATACCTCTTCCAAACCCTTTGTTGTGCGACCAGAATTCCAGACCCAAGACCTTAACCATTTCATGGTAAATCTTAGGAAGGACAATGAATTTGAAGCCTTAAAAAGGGGAGGTCTCTTCATTTGGAGGACGAGCAGACGAGATCCGTTCAAGAGGACCCATATGACCAATACCCAGGAACCTTAGGCTAAGTCTAAGGAAGCTATGTTCCCTTGCTTTCAGAACTCCATAATTTCGATACTTCGGAGTATGAATGACCTCACTAGCCTTATACTAGTCGAAGGTAACTAGGAGACTTAGTTTCCCGTAAGGTTGACCATCGTTAGGCGACTCCCTGGGTGGTTAGGTGGACTTGCCTGACCAACCAGACCGCGATCCAAAATCTTGAAGGCCGAAGCCGTGAAGGACTTCGAACTGTAGATCGAGAGATCCTTTGGGTCCCTTCCCAGCCGTTGATATACTGGGGATGCGTGGTGCTAGCCCCTTTTGTTTGGATATTGGGCACTTCGGGAGATAAAAGGAGTTTTCATCGCAACACTCCCGAACAATGAATCCCCGAGGTAACTAGAGCCATAGATCTATAAATATACATCGCCAAATATCGACCATGATATCTGAGGAATGTTAGAAGTCTGTCACTCCAGGGGTAACGTGGTGTAGTGACGCCCCAGGGTGACGTGGACCCCAGCTGACGTGCCACATGTCACTAAGATCCGTGTACGTCACATACCCTATAGGCCCATTGGAACGTAACATGTGTCCCCTTGACCCCTCCTACGTGTTAGTTCAAGATACATGTCCGCCTAGCCAACGTGGTTGGCGGAGTGACCGAGACTCTAGGAGTCCGGGACTTCAAGACTCCTACTAGGGTCCTAACCCGCACATAGGTAGAACAATATATTTGGATGTAATAAAGGTCAATATTAATAAGGCCTTTCAATAAAATAGAATAAGGCGGATGTAAGAAGACCTAATAGAAGCTTCCGCTTCTAGAAGGATCTTCCTTTAGATGCTTCTTTTTAGTATAAATAGGAGTCGAGGGTATGAGAACCCTAGCTTGAATATTATTGTAATAGAGCTCTTCTCAACTGGAGTTGCCCCCTCGAAGAGGCCTGTGAACATTGCTTTCAGATTCAAAGTGTTATTTCTGTTATTATTCTCATATCATTTCAGTGTTATTGTGGTGAATGTTCTGGTTATATTACTGTTATTCTGTCATTACTAGCATTTTATTTCTGTTCTGCATACATTTTACATATGGTATATTACAACTCTAGAGGGTCTGGGATGTAGCATTATAGAGAGACTTAAACGGTCTGAAAGTCAGAGCCACATGGTGAGCTAACAGGACTTCGGAGGTTCAGAACTCCAGGTGGTCTCATGCATATATAGTAAATAGACGTGAAGTGTGAAATCCCTCCACAACTGACATAGGAGGAAGAGAGTAAGTCTAGTCATGAGATCGGACTATGGATGATCTTCTACCAGAGGAAGGAACTTGGAAATAGTACATGTGAGGTGGATCCACGTGGCCCTCTACCAATAAATGCCCAAAGAACCTCAGAGAGATATATTCGTCGGTTCTAGACTCGGTTTTGAGCATGGAGACTGTGGCTGGAAAAATCTGGACGAACAAAGTGTAGTAGAAACCTCGAATGAAGGATTTAATCAGCTAAGGAGAACGAAATTATGAGGTCCCATACCTAGGAAAACCACTCATGGGTCGGGTGTGTTACAGGATCACACTGGTTATGGGTAAAGTTATGCTACAAAATTTTTGATTTGTTTTTACTTGTGAGATTTGGGATACCCAACTTGTGAGAGAGTGGTGGCTCTACCTTGCGAGGCAAGGTGGGAGCTAGAGGATTTATGTTTGTGTGTATGTGTGGCCCCTTTGCGGCTCGGGGGGCTAAGGGGGAAGAAGAGTACCCCTAGTGTTGGCTGGGAGGTACCGGTGAAGTCCCTTGATTAGCAAGCGAAGGAAGGCATGGCGCAAAATTCTACCGGTGAGAGGCTCGTCTTCAAAAATTTTGATCTTCGATCTACAGGTAATTTTATTTGTTATTTAAATTCTTAGTTTATAATTGATTCCGGTTGAAGGGCAAATTTTTTTCTATGTATATATGTCATTGGAATATTGTTGGATCGATAGCATTGGATTTCATTTCAACAAACTGTCTTAAGAATGTATTGTCAATATCAATCGTTGAGCAATTTATGTATAACAAGGTGTTTAGTTCTGCGCGATCTACTGTATTGTTATCGGTTACTCTGAACTAAGTGGCAAAGTAAATTTCTATTTTTTTTTTCTTTCAAGATTGAGATACTTGAATGGCATTAAAAAACTAAGAGACCCGACCCCCTTGATTCGATGTCACTTAAGTTAACCCAATTTCGATTCTTCCTTCAATTTTATTGAAAACAAAATATCATGAGGGAAGGGGGTTCGCTCTTCTCTGTGAGAAATATTCCTTGATTGATGGAGCACTTGCCTGCACAAAATATTAGGGATTCGACACTCCTGTCGAGTGAATCCTTCGTTCCTGTCCAAACATCAAACAATACCTTTAATCTGAGCATTCTTACTGCCTATTTTTTCAAAATCTCCATGCTTCATTGTTGGGGAAGCAGGTTATGGTGTCTATGTATGCAATGCCGCCCAAAACAACAATGATATGTTTAATTTTGAGCATAGTCGCTGCCCTTTTATTTTTAAGGAAAACCATGCCTTACTCCCTCTGGAATAGCTATGACAACCCTTGCTCCTTGAGTGAACAATCAAGCGCGCAGTCTCTATAGTAAGTGGAATTGCGTAGCGTTCTCCCCGTGAGTGTATTCATGTCCACACATTTTCGAAATGCGGTCTCCTTATTTAAGTGGAATAGCATAGCCATTCTTCCCTTGGTCTTTCATGTCAGTGAAATTCTAAAGCACGTAGTCGACTTTTAAGTGGAATTGCGTAGCAAATTCTTCCCTTGGTCCTTCCTGTCAGCACGAATCTGAAACGCTCGTCTTCTATTTAAGTGGAATGGCGTAGCCATTCTCCCCTTGGTCCTTCCTGTGAGCACGGTTCCGAAATGCTTGTCTCTATTTAAGTGGATTGTGTGGCGATTCTCCCCTTGAATGCTAAGGGGAGAATCGCCACACAATCCACTTAAATAGAGACAATGCTGACATATGATTGCTCAAAGTAGATACGTCTTGTGCTTTGAATAATATTGATGTATGAATGATTGAGTATTTAGATTTCTCTTGCGCGATGAACAATAATGATGTTGATTGATTGAGCTAGTTAGATTTCGACTTGATTGTGTTAGTGGGATTTAGAAACCTTCTTGTTTCTCAGAACAGTTGCCAGCCCTTGGACCTTAAGTGGTCAAAATCAATTGAATGAATCATGGGCTTAAGCGTTGTTTATGTGCCTTGGAGGTCTTAACCATGTAGGGTAGGTTGGGTGGGTAGTTCATTTAAATGCTCAATGACATGGTTGATCATTCAATTGTATATTGCTTCAGTCAATCGTGATGTGTTGATTGTGTCGTTATTTATTATGATGATGTGTTGATTAAGTGTGGCTATTAGTTATGATGATGTGTTGAACTGCATCGCTAATTATGTTTATGTGTTGATCATGTGCCGCTATCATTTAATTTAATGTGTTGGCTTGTATCGTTATTGATTGCAATGAGGTGTCTCTTGTAATGCTTTTAAATTATGATGTCGTGTTGATTATGCATTGTTATGAATTATGTGTTGACACTAATTTTCTAATGCTTAAAAAAACAAAATCTTTACAAGTAGTACATCACTATTTGTTGTCATAACGGAGGGGTCGTTACAACTATAAATATATGAAATAATGTGGATGACTTCCCTTACATTTAAATGTGTTGAAATTAAAAACCAAAACACTATGATATTAATAGAGCATATTATAAAAAATAAGTCTATCTCAAAACATGGACACCTATCACTTTTCTCTTCATTTATTTAGTATAATTAATTTTTTTAATTGATAAATTAGTTAAATGAAAGTTTCAAGTTATCTCAATACAATTTTCAATTTCAAAGGGAAAACAAGTTGAATATATATGTTTACTATGTTTTGGATGTTTTGGTAGAGTGTTAATGACATAGGTTTGAACTTCTATTAATATAGAGTTTTATATTATGTGTTAATTGTGTTTGACAAGTTCTACATGTACCAATAATTTAAAAGAAAAACTATACATATTAGTTACATGAGTTATTAATTTCATTAAATTTAAAAAATATACTCTTTTAAATTTAAAGGAAAATCACAATTTATACATGTTTACCATATCGAGAGTAGTTAATGACATATATTCGAAATATAAAATTTTAAATTACTTAATTTTTATAAATTTATTATATATAATTTAAGATTGTGATTCATGTAATTGATATATGAGATTTAAATAACACACTCTCTAATTTAATTATTTAATTAATAAATTAGTTTTTCATATTATATGAATAATATAATTTATTAAACTAAAAATTTTCTACTTATGAAGAACAATAATAAATGTCATAACTAAATTATAATGCTTTAATTATGATATGGCAAAGTCGTTTTTAATTATTTTCTAAGCTTTCTTTTCGTAAACACATTTCACTTTGGATAGGAAGAGTAATTAATTCGTTGTATTTTCATTTGCATTAAAAACTAATAAATCATTATGTTTTTATTTGCATACAATAAAAAAAATGGTGTAAAACGTAGTAAAAATATATTAAAGTTGTTAGCTTAAACATAGTAAATACCAAGTGGTCCTTGTCAATTTGTATACTTATGCAAATACAAAGAGATGCACCAACAACTTTGATAAAGTTGAAGAATTTATGGAAATCCTTGTGCCCATTTAAAACTAAAGTCAAACCTAAGTGGATAATATATTGGTTTGCTACTAAGTACGATAATATATCACACGAGTAACATGTTATTATATTTACTATTAATAAGAAATAGCAATAAGAAATAGCAACAAATAGCATTCAATAAATTTATGTAATTAAAAACAATTTTTTCAAACATTAATTTTTTTTTTTGTTGGTGATGGTGATGGTGATGGTGGTGATGGTGATGGTGATGGTGGTGGTGGTGGTTTTTCTTTATAATTTTATTCTATGTTTAAAAAAAAACATTAAGAGAAGATTATAACATAAAGTATTTTTCATCTTCAACTCTTTTAGTGTCACAAAGATGAAAGATTCTTTCGACCCCAGATATTTTGGGAATTGTTTAGTGCTGAGGGTTGGAGCTTAAATTTTGTTCTTATTTTAGCAATGTTCATTTTCTTCTTTACACTAGTAAAAACAAAAAGATATTTTTGATCTTATAAATTAGAGTTAATCACCTCCTTATAGTACTTAATTTCCTTTTATCCTCTAATTCTTTATGACATCACAATTTCTCCTTAAATTTAGATATTATAATATTTTTAATATTATCATTATTTTTCATAATAACATCTTCATAATTATATTTTATTAATATCATTAATAAATTTATAATCATAAAAAATAATTATAAAATCTTAATAAATCAATTTCACCATTTTAACAATATTGAAAATACAAATTGTCAATAAAATTATAATATATATAAAATCTTTTTACCTTTCTTGTTATATATATAATCTTTTTACCTTCCTTGTTTTGATGGGAAAAAACCATCATCCAAAATCTTTACCTAATCATCATGGAAAAAATATGTCTGGTCTATCCATGCATCATTAAAAAGTCATAATCAAAGCCAACCATCCTTGGAAAAATATGCCTTCCCTATCGAGGCATCGTTAAAAAGTCATAATCAAAGCCTAACCATCCTCGGAAAAATATGCCTTGTCTATCAAGGCATCGTTAAAAGTCATACATTTGTAAATGACTTATTATTATTATTAAAAAGAATTTATATAATATTGATCAAAACCTACCAAATAAATCATCGTCAAAAACTTAGTTGTGTCTACCTTGCAATAGTCACATGATACTATAGGTAATCATGAAAAGGGACCACCCCATATTGTCCAAAAGGTAAAAAATAATAATTAATAAAGAAAGGCACAAATCCCATATTGTCCAAAACTTTGAAAATAATATAATAAATGTGATTGATCTAAGAAATGAATGGCCGTGGTGACATTGTATGGTTGAGTTGGGTAGGGATTAAAAGTAARTGATGAATAGCTTAAGCTTGCATTGTTTAAGGATGGAAGAGATTCCATAATTTGAGTAGGTTGAGCTTTTGGAAAAACTAAAATAAGCCTCTAGGTTGAGAATGTTGATGGGAAGATGAATAATGCAGGAAAAGAGGGATTGTGAGGGTTTTATCTCAATTTTTTTTTTTTAATAATAATGTGTATGTTTATATTCATCTCATTGCTATGGTATCCAATGAATCTTAGATATAATATTTATCTTTCAAATATATTAATTTTTACATGGTTTTCCTTGGTATTAGTGTGGACAAATCACAATTATAACATAATAGGGAGGGTGGTGTTTCAAATCTTGATGAAGCAATCACAAGGTTAGAGTTTTTGCAAGCTTATCCTTGTTTAATGGATAGGTGTGATGAACTATTGTTTAATGGATAGGTGTGATGAACTATTGGATTATTTCAAAGACCCCTTAGAGGGGTGCACTATCTTCACCAAGTCACTTTCAAAGTTGGTTTACTTAGGTGATAATCRAGATCAAGACAAAATAAGGAAATATGGAATGATTGGAACTAAACCACATTTCCCTGGACACCCGATGGAGGAAGATTTGATGGAGACATGTATTAATATTGATGTTGACATTAGAATGCCAAACATATTGTACCTAGGAATTTTAAAGGCATAATCTAGATAAGTAAAAGGGTATTTTTTCGATGGGGAGGAGTTTAATGTGATAAATGAAGCCCATTCAAAGATACATGGTTCATCTATTAAATTCAAGGAAGCAAAGGGAAAGATAAGAGTTTCATTACAAGAATATATATCCTACATTAAGTCAATGAACATATTTGAGAATCCTTTAGAAGGTAAACATATGGCTAATATCTTCACAATTGGAGAACTAGGTGGAAGGAAGAAGTTAGAAATAAACCATGAGAGTGTTCCTAGTTCTGAGATTAGGGTTAAGAGGAAAGAACCCTCTCAATCCATACAAGCATCTTAATGCAAGAAGTGTGTAAAGAAGAAACCTAAAATCAATATGGTCATCAAGTAGGACATTATAATAAATCAAGTAATTGAGATGACTAACATGGATCTTACTTGTATATTCTTTTGTTCATTCATCTCTGAATCTAGTCTCAGGTGATGGATGCAGGAGATATGGGAGGCACAACTCAGATACACTCTTGAATTCCACTAATTAGGAAAAGGGTGGATGACATTCATCTCTAGGAAAGGAGAATATGCAACTGGAATATCAGGTTGGAGGTGGTGGTGAAACAATTCACTTCCATCTTTATGCGGGTGGAGCCCTTATTTTGACTTGAGATTAGAGAGATATTTTCTACAGTCAATGTGGATTAAACTCCTTGGATTCCTTTGGAATTTTGGTTAGAATATGTCTTCAATGTCATATAGAATTCTATAGGCTCTTATTTGGATCCAAAATAGAGTTATAAAATCTCTATGCAGTGCATAATTTCATGCATTATGGTGGAATTCAACTTGAAAGAAGGATCAATAGATGATATTTATCTAGAATTCTGTGGGACAAGATTTTTCGAATCAATCAAATATAGGAATCACCTTTCAATGTGAGAGGATTCATTCCTATGGTCATGTTTCAAATGAACGCAAGATCAAATTCTCAAAATTCTAGAAGGGGAAGGATAAAATTACAGTATCATTTCACCAAGGGAAGGGTCCAAACCCTTAAGAGGAAATTCCACAAATTGGTTAGGTCATGAGCAAAGGAAGGAAAATAAAGTAATGGAGATTAAAGAGGCCCAAAGATCAGGTACAAAAGGATCAATGTGGAGTCTAGGCTCAAATCCAACAACGAAAGTTGCATGGGTAGAAGCCCTAATGGAACCACAATGTTCCTAGAATTCAAGTAAGATTATAATAAACTCCTTCTACATCCATTTCTAGAATAGAATGTCAAATGCTAAAAGTAAAGGGATGGGTTGGATATGGATGCTTGGTTAAACCATTCATTTATAGGGTTAGGAGGGATTTTTTTTATATATTTATCCCCATATGATCATAAGGGAGGTAAAAAGGAAGCCAAAGTGGTTCATTACTATTTGGTAAATAAGGAGAATAACAATGACTTGTATGTATCTCTCTCATCTAGAAGAGAGGGAAACCCCTTGCATGACTAGACTAGATACCCTCTTCAATCCAAACATCCTTCTATTGTTCTCTTATAAAAAGGAATTGGAGGACTAGGGTAGGATGGCTATACTTCTCTCCATCCCTCAACTATAGGTAGGAAGTCACACATATAAATAGTCAAACTCCAAGCCAACATGAAATTTACCAAGGGAAGTAGAAAACCGTAGATAGGGTCCTTAGAGAAAGCCAATCACAAGGGAAGGTTGGGTCATGCTTATTATGACCATTAATATTAGGGGCTTGGGTAAACTAATGAAAAAAACTCCCTTAAAAGGCTTTTGGACCTCCATAAGCCAAGAATTATTTTAATCGAGGAAACATGGGAGAGGGATCAAAGATCCATGGAGAACTAGAAAACTCATGAAATATTGGTGATTTTTATGGGTTGACTTAGGAGGTAGATCAAGGGGGACTTATAATAAGTTGGAGGAAAGGGTTATTTAGGCTATCTCAAACAATTTTGAGTTAGGTATTGGAGTAAAAATATACTCTTTAGATATATGGGAGACATACTATGTCATCAATGTTTATGTCCCTTATGGGGATAAGGTAGAAGACTAGGAAAATATGCTATCCTAGGATCAATTCAAAGGAAAAAGCTTAATTTTTTTTTTGGATTGGATCTCAATTTTACATAGAGAAAAAGAGAGATTTGGGGTAGCTCATTCAAATCATACCCTTTAACTAGCGTTTTTTGAACAAAATAGAGGAAGTTTAACTAGTAGATGTGGAGCCCTCTAAGATAGTCCCTTCATGGAGGAGTCTGGATATTGGGTAATCAAGGGTGGCCAAGAATCTAGATAGGTTATTTATTTCCCACTTACTCATCTTAGACCAATTCAAAGTAAGATCTTGGGTGGAAGTAGGTGTTGAATCAAATAATTTCCCAACCTTATTTTAGATAGCAAAGGGGCGAAGAAAACTTCCAAGCCCTTTTAAGTTTAACTATAACTAATTGTTGGAGAAAGAATTTCCATTAACCTGGTCAAATTTGAATTTAAGCACTTCAATGCCAATGAAAGAGAGTTAGCAAGCATTCTATTTACCTAAATTCTCAAAGAGGTAAAAAAGGTTGTATAATGCTAGGCCTATTCCAAGAGAATCCAAGATGACCAATCCTTATCTAAATAAAGTCCAATGTTACAAATATATATAAAGGGGACTATGTGCATTGTATAAATTAATGGGCCAAAGAAAATCTAAAAGATTTAGAATAGAAGAGAAGGAAACTTCTCGTAGATAGACAATTTACTTAGAGATTAAAGAGTCAAGCGATATGGTTGGCCCAAGGAGATGAAAACACAAGTTTTTCCATAATTTTACCAACCACGGATAAAATATGAATACCATTTGGGAAATGAAATAAAATATGGATCTAAAGAAACATCATTCCAAGATATTTCTAAGTTAGGAATAACTCATTTTGGGGGGGATTGATAAATAAGATGATAGAATCAAGATAGAAAAGATAGCCAAGATGACCTCTTTTTTCCCAATTTTATGGGGAAGGAAGATAATGATAATTTTATGGAGCTAACATTAAAGGAAGAGATTTAAATAGTCTTGAACAAATTTCAAAAGGAAAAATATTCAAGACCCAATAGATGGAAAATATAATTTTTCACAGGCTTCTATGATTTAACCGAAGAGGACCTGTTGAGATTAGTCAAAGAATCTAGAACCATGAGAAGGATATTGGGTTCCTTCAACTAATTCCAAAGAAATTTAATATTAATTCTTTTGATGAGTTCAAGCCAATATCTCTATGCAACTGTATATATAAGATCGTTGAAAAAACAATAGTCATAAGGGTAAAAATATTTCTCATTAATTCTTTATTATCAAAACAATTTGGTTTCCTCCCAGGGAGAAAACTTAATGATGCAATAGGATCCTCCCAAGAAGCATGCACTGTTAAGTTTTGAGATATTATTAGGTTTCTTTTCAATTTACTAGATAACCATAGCATAGGTAGGGTCACTGAGAGAAACAGAATCACAACATACACAACCTTTATCCGAGGAAACCCTCATGGGGGAGAAAACCCAACAAAACTTCCTTAATATAGATAGCCAATACAATGCCAAGACAATAAACCAAAACACTAGAGAATATCCAACATTGAGCAATGTGCCTCTCTCTTCCTTCTTCTCCCAACTACATCTCTTCAAACTTGCGCACTTGATGAGCGAATGAGTGAGTGATCAAATGAGGTGATGGCTTCCTTTATTTATACAAACTGGAAGGTGTTGGAAGGTGTCTCTTCATTGGGCAGGGCCAACTTGTCTTCTTAGTGGTTAAAACATCTTTAATTAACCTGGGGGGTGACTTCTCAATTTTCATATTATATTTAGGTTTTTCCCAATCCACAAAAGGGGATTTGGTCAATTACAATGCCCGACATGATCAATCTAGAAAAGGGGATTGATCTAATTAATAATGAATCACTAAATAAATAGAATACTCTTTGCAATTACAGTATTTCAACACTCCCCCTTAACTATAAGGGTATTCTACAACATCATCAGGAGAGAGAGAGGGCAGAAACATCAAAAACATATGGAACATTGACTAGCATATCTATAAATCATCGAAAGTTTTTTCTCATCATCATTGTTCACATCATGGAATTGGATTAACATCATCATCCTCATCAACATGAGGCTAAAGTAACATCATCATCATCTTTAGCGTGAGGCTAAAGTAACATCATCATCTTCTTTAGCATGAGGCTAAAGTAATATCATCAACATCAATAACAACACAAGGTTGATACAACATCAAAAACAACAGTATCACATCACGAAGGCTGAAGCATCATCAACATCAACACTAGTCTCGAAATATTTAGCACGAAGCTGGCATATCAACAACATCAACACAAAGTTGGAAATCTTCAGCAAGAAGCTGACATCTCAACAACATCAACACGAAGCTGGAAATCTTCAGCACGAGGTTGGCATCACAACAACATCAACACGAAGCTTGAAATATTCAACATGAAGTTGAAATCACAACAACATTAGGATTGATATGGAAATATTCATCACAAGGATGACATCAACATCTTGTGGTACTCTGACAGATCCGAAGGATCTTCCCAGGAATCAAAAGATTCCCTAGGATATAAAATCCTAACGGAGCTACCACTACTGGTCAGGATACTATAGTATCATCAACACTACTCCTCCTTTCGAGGGAGGTCTTTTTGGACTATACCAAGCTTGTCTCGAAAGTGCTCAAACTTTACACGAGACAGAGGATTGGTCAACACATATGAAACCTGTTCATCTGTGCCAACATATTGGAGCTTTATAGCTCCTCTCTGCATCATATCATGAATGAGGTGATACCAGATATCTATGTGCATTGACTCATCATGGAACACATCATTTTTATACAACTCTGGTTATCACATAGGATCACGGTGGCTTCCATCTCCGGATCAAATAGATATGTCAACAACATCCAAATCCATATGGCTTCACAACTGGTAGAACATGCAACAATGTATTATGCTTCTGTCATGCTAAGAGAAATGATTGATTTCTTCCTACTCTTCCATGAGATCATGGATGACCCTAGACTGAAACAACTGTAACATCCCACTCTTGCACGCTGAGCGAACATATTCTTTGAGGACACTTCTCACAAGTGATCTGGATTTTATGCTATTAAAACATTGATTTTGATTATGAGGCGTTATGGGTTGATGACATGTTGTTTTACTGCATTGACATAGACATGTGCTATTGACTCAGTTTACTGAGTGTGCAGGATCTTGGACCTCGAGGATGAAGAGGCATCGATGGAACCCCTTGGACTCCAGATCGAGTCAGGGAGTGTACCATTAGGGTTTGATTGTTTTATATGTGATATTAGTGCATCTGATTAGATGATATGATATGGATATATTCTGACATGATTCGTTGATGATGCAAGCTGACGATAGCTTTCCAACCAAGCTCACATGTGGAGTAAAGGGGTCACGCATGACTACCAGAGAGGTGTGGACAACAACCTTTCCACAACCTACTAGCACTCCCACCATGGCTCGAACTGTAGGTTAATGGTTACCTAGTTTGATAGGACCCACGATGCCGTGAGGGCAGACTGCGATAGTCGCTCACGATGATTCTAAGGGGAACACAATAAGGTGGGGGCCTTATTCCTTAGAGGTCCTTAGTATCCCACAAGTTCACCTGGAAGAGTATTGACTCCAAGGGTTTTTGATGTCTACCAAGTCAGTCAAGAGGCGAGTGGCACCCTTGGAGCACGTGGTGCATCTTGAAGGGCATGTCGCACAAGGGAAACAGATGAGGTGAGTGGCACCCTTGGAGCATGTGGTGCATCCTGAAGGGCATGTCGCACAAGGGAAATAGATGAGGCAAGTGACACCCTTGAAGCACCTAGTGCGTCCTGAAGGGCACGTCGCTTTATTAGTGATAAATAAATGAACCCAGATGGCCTTAGGACTAATAACGAGATAAGAATTTTTAAAACAAGCTCCGTAATAAAATGTCACCCACGAAATTTAAAGTCTAGGTCTAAATTATACTAGTGGCAAAATTTTCTCTATCCTTTTAACAACAAAAAGAAAAAAAGAAAAAAAAATCTCTCTCTCTCTATATATATATAAATAAATATATTTATAAAAATAAAAATAAAATAAATAATTGTTTAAAAAAAAAGGAGGGGGGGAAAGGGAAAAAGGTAAATTCCACACCTACCATTTTGAGTTCTAAATGAAAAGGGGAAAGAGGAAATCTAAAATAATTAGGAAACTAGGAAAAAGAGGGAAACATAAAAAGAAAAGGGAACACAAGGGAAAAACCAGAAAGTCAAACTTAGTAAGGTATCTACCATTTAAGAAATTTCTAATTTTAAACAAAACTAGCAAATTAATAGTGGGGAAAGTCATTAAAAACTATAAGAGAATTTGGGGACACCTAGGAGCGAATCTAGGAGTGACTCTAGGTGGGTGAGGGAAATAAGGGTAATTAATTAATTAAATTAATTAATTTATGGAGGAATGAAGGGGATGGGTGACACTTGTACGGGGAGGAATTTTTAGGAATTAATTTTTAAACATTAATTTAATTGGGAATTTGGGAAGGTAAAGGGGTTCGAAACTCTATATAATGGAGGGAGGAGAAGGATGGAGAGGGTGATTTTGTTTTGCGTAACGTTACACTGCATAAATCTCTACTTGAATGACTTAGCTTGTGGGAGTTGGGATACCCAACTCGGTGAGGAGTGGTAGCTTGGTCTTGCGAGGCGAGCTGGGAGCTAGTTGATTCTCTGGTTAGCATGTGTGGCCCCTTTACAGCTTGGGGGGCTAAGGGGGAAGAAGATTACCCCTAACATTGGCTGGGAGGTACTGGTGAAGTCTCATCGGTCGACAAGCAGGAGTTGCATGGAGCGTGTGGGACTTCAACTCAGAGCGGGCGATCATGCAACAATACACTTTATTCATTTTGTATGGTAGATTGTTGTAGGATTCATGCTTGGGATCTGCTTGTTTAATTGGGTAAGTATACTGATTGTCTAGAATGTTGACTGAAATTTTTATAGACTAGATCGATGATTGATTGACTCCCATGGCCTTCGTTTCCCTGCATGTCTTGATTTCCCGGTGGTGTATTGAATGTGACCATTGTGGTTGTTTTCCCTTCATCCCTAGCTCATCAGTCCTCGCCTGAGAAATCAGCCAAGAGCTTGATGTATGGTCGTTGCTTCGGCATTAATAGACCTATGGATCTCAACGCCCTTGTTTTATGTGCGAGGATGATGAGCGAAGGATGAATCTATCATCCATCTACCTCTGTTGTTGTCCTTGGCCGATTGGATCTTTTTGGTTCTCTTATTGTTGTCTGCATTTTTGTATTAGTATTCTGGCAATGGAAAAACAAATTGACTCATGTCTGCATTTTGTATTGGTATTCTGGAAATGGAAAAACAAATTGATTCATGTCTGCATTTTGTATTGGTATTCTGTCAATGGAAACCCGCATTGATTCATGTCTGCATTTTGTATTGGTATTGTGGCAATGGAAAAATGAATTGATTCATGTTTGCATTTTGTATTGGTATTCTGGCAATGGAAAAACGAATTGATTGATGTCTGCATTTTGTATTGGTATTTGGGAAATGGAAAAACGAATTGATTCATGTATGCATTTTGTATTGGTATCCTGGAAATGGAAAAACATTTTTTCTTTTAAAAGTTGCCAGAGATTTCCGTTTAAAATGCCCACGTTTTTGCTTTCAAATGAGACAGAGATTTTCATTTTAAATGCCCACGTTTTTGCTTTCAAATGAGACAGAGATTGTCGTTTAAAATTGCCCATGTTTTTGCTTTCAAATGATACTGAGTTTGCTATTTTAAATGCCCACGTTTATGCCTTCAAATAAGATTGAGATTGCTTTTTTAATTGCCCACGTTTTTGCCTTAAGATGAGACTGAGTTTGTTGTTTTAAATGCCCACGTTTTTTTATTTCAAATGAGACTGAGTTTGTTGTTTTAAATGCCCACGTTTTTTCCTTCATATGAGACTGAGATTGTTGTTTTAATTGTCCACGTTTTTTCTTTCAGATGAGACTGAGTTTTCTATTTTAAATGCCCACATTTTTGCTTTCAAATGAGACTGAGTTTGTTGTTTTAAATGCCCACGTTTTTGCTTTCAAATGAGACTAAGATTGTCATTTTAAATGCCCATGTTTTTTCTTTCAAACGATGGACTAATTTGTTGTTAAATGCCCACGGATTTCCATTAAATGGTAGCTTGTGCTTGCTGAGGTATGGCACAATGATTCACCATTAACTGTGACTACATTTTGCTGCTGGTGTGACCATGTTTTTGCCCCTTTAAATGGTTGACTGCAATTGATGGATTGGACACCATTTTTCCTTAAATGTTGCCTGCGTTTTATTGTTAATTGCCATGTTAATTGCAATATTAAACGCTATATTATTACCATATTAATTGCAGGATAATTTGCTACAGTGAGTTAATGGACAACAGATTCCTTCTTAATGATATATTAATTGTGTTGTTACGGTTATATTAATTGCCTTGTTACCGTTATATTGATTGTTACTATTACATTAATTGCCTTGTTATTTATTTACTAATGGTTATGTTAATTAAAACATTAATCACATTGTCATTGTTATATTACTCGTTATGATAACAGTTATGTGAATCTCCTTTTTATTGCTAAATTATCTGTCATGTTAATTGTTATGTCAATTGCCTTGTTTTGCTATAATAATTGTTATGTAACTGTGATGTTGTTGCCTTGTTAGATTGATAAAACGACGTTAATAGTTGGTAGTTTCCTTCTCAATATTAATGACAACTAGTATTGTTAGTTTTGTCGATATAGTAGTCTACATGTTGAGATTAATTGCTCATAAGTGTTTTAATGGAATCATTCTACTTTAAGATTATAAATGTTGTTATTTAAGTTAATGTCTAGTTGGATGGAGAATTTGGATTAACATAGACTTGACCGATTAGGTTGTGTTAAAGATTAAAATTTGATTGGTAAGTAAGGAATGGATTGCAAATTTTAGACTCGCTGGATTGAATTTTAATTAAGGATAGAGGGCATTTATAATTATGGTTTTAGTATTGACCACTTAGATTTGAAAAATTAATTATATTAATGTTTATTTAGCGGACACATTATTGTCCAATTGTAACTTGGCGTGCCCCGTTAGAATGGAACCCTTGTTAAAATTGAATGTAATCATAGACCGGTTAGACTAGGTGATTGGTGGGGGTGGGGATGATGTCGTATGGGCTGGCGTCACCCCTTTTATTCATCCTCTTGTGTCTCGTCAACCTTTTTGTGGGGTAGGTATAGTCTCCCAGTCAGTATTCGGTTCCTAGCGCGTCAAAGTTTTCTTGAGTCTTGGTCCCTTTTGTTTTGCACCAGGGTTATTGACGTGCCTCTCATCTAGGGATGACATGATCCCTGATGAGGGGATCATGGCGCACCCTATGGGTTAGCGGTGAATGATAGCTTGGTCAGAGTCGGTGCCTACCATGTGAGTGTGGATGAGCATCGTATGTTTACTTGGGTGCATGCATTGGTTCACGTGCCTTAAGGTTCTAGTCTTGTTCATCAACGTCATTATGTAAGGAAGGGGAAGTGGTCCCTTAGATTGTAGGCGTGTCTTGTTTCGTCGGGCGATTAGTCATTGCCTCTGGTTATTTTGTGCCTGTTTTGCCCGATTTCCCTTGTGCCTATGCGTGGTGTCGTAGTTGTCTATTGCCTGGGTTGCGTTCTTCTGTTCGTCGTCTGTGGTGTGGTCAAACTTTTTTTCTCGTTGCCTTATTTCCCCTTAATTCTTAAAAACAAAAAAAAAACAAAAAAATTTGCTTCGCCCGTGGTCGTAACAGTGGGGCTGTTACATGTGGTATCAGAGGGGGGTTCAACCCACGCCCTAGGATCACTACAACTTTCGTTGATATGATTTGATTATGATGTTGCTAATTAAGTTGACTTGTATTTGCGCAGGTAATCATGGTTAGAGGACGTCGCAGAAGAAAACGACGGGGTGCTAGGGGAGGAGCACGACGCCTCCAGTAGCATCCATGCCTAAGGGGTGTAACCCCCAGGGAAACGAATAGGTTATCGGGCAGGAGAAGATAGAAGTAGGTGATGTGGTTGGATTGATAATATCTTTTCAGCGCATGTTCGAGGCACTGATCAGCCGTCTGGACAGAGATGAGGCTAGAGCGTTGTCACCCCCTAAGGGTCCACTGCGCGCTCCGATCGGTACTGGTAGCATTCAATGCAAAATTGAGAAGGTTAAATTTCCCGAGTTCTTTGGTGCCCTGGAAAACGCAGCCATTGAGGCATGGTCGGATAATATTGTGATGTGCTTTGCACTTCAAGAATATACCTCTAACATGAAGGTCCGTATGGCGGTATTTCAACTGAAGGGGAGCGCTCTTCTATGGTGGAGGACGCTCCTGTCACAACTAAACATGGTCGTTGAAGACGTGTCATGGGAACTGTTCGAGGAGAATTTCTGAGAGAGGTACCTATTAGAGGAATTCATTGAGTGTCAGCTCAACGAGTTCAATGCTTTACGATAGGGAGACCGTATAGTGACCGAGTACGAGGACTGTTTTATGGAGCTGCTCTAGTATGCTCCGCATCTTAACACTGAGAAACTCAAGGTCAACAGGTTCGTGTTCAGCCTTAATGGCAGCATACATGCAAAGGTTAGGATTCTGATGCCTCAAACCTTGCATGATGCCATCCAAAAGGCCCTCATAGCAGAGGAGGAGCTTATCAGTGGGGGTCAGAGCAGGACTCCAGCGAGATCGACAGGCCAGGTGTCATCTGGTGCGCAATAACACCAGACACCAGCCAGACATACGCCCAGATATTGTGGCTTCCAGAGATGACCCACTTTCATTACACCTCAGCGATCGACGCCTCAACAGTGGACACCTTATCAGGGAACATAGCATTAGCAGCAATGTCGACTGTAGCAGCAACAGTTTAGGCCTATTCACCAAAACATACCAGGATTCCAAGCCGGTGGGCCGTCATCTTCTACTTCGGGTACCAGGACTACTGGACTGAAGAAGGGGTGTTGGACATGTGGGGAGCCACAATACCAGTGCAAATGCCCTGCGGAGAGGACTAGAGCCTATGGATCAGCTGGACCCACTACTTTGGGAGATTTGGGTAAGGCCCATCAGATTCATGCAACGATGAATAACCGCTAGGCAGAGCATCAGTCGACTGTGCTTGAGACGACAGGTATCGTCGCTGAATAGACCCTTAGTATTTTGATAGATCTCGGTGCTATCGAGAGTTTCATTTCTGGTGCAACGCTAAAAAGGATTAAGGTAAAGGCAGTCAAACCTGATGATTTTATCTTCGTAGAGACGGCTTCGGGAGCCAAACAAAAGGTTGGAGGAAAGGTTACGGGTTGTATCCTTAACCTGGGAGAGTTTGTCACCTAGGCCAACCTATACGTCATGATCTTAGGATCTTATGACGTCGTGATCGGTATGGATTGGTTGGAATCACGTGAGGTGATACTCAACTGTAAGATGAAACGGTTGAGCTTGGTCGATGATGAGGGACAAAGATGTCTGATTGTAGGGCGGAACCAGGGATTTTCCCTGAGGTTCATCTCTTCCTTGTATCTTTGAAAGAGCAAGCACAAGGGATGTAAGATTTATGTGATCCTTGCGTTAAATGAGAAGGGAGTAGAGGAAGGTCTAGAACACCTTCTTGTGGTGAGAGAGTTTGCAGACGTCTTTCCAGAGGATTTACCTAGGATGCCTCCATAGAGGGAATTGGAGTTTACTATAGACCTAAAACCGAGAACTGAATCGATAGCTAGAGCGCCTTATCAGATGTCACCCCCGGAGTTACAAGAGTTGAGAATGCACCTAAAGGAATCGTTGGACCTAGGACTGATACGTCCAAGTGTGTCACCATGGGGTTTGCCTGTTATTTTCATATGAAAGTAGGATGGGTTGTGGAGACTCTACATTGACTACCATCAATTGAACAAGTCCACGATCAAGAATCAATATCCATTGCCGAGGATTGATGATCTGTTCGATCAGATGAAGGGTGCAACAATGTTCTCAAAGATCGATTTGAGATCAGGGTATCACTAGTTACGGATCAAGGAGGATGATGTCCCTAAGACCGCCTTTAAGATGAGGTTTGGACATTATGAGTTTACTGTTTTACCGTTTGGATTGACAAATTCCCCAGGGGTATTTATGAGTTTGATGAACGGGGTGTTCCGTGAGTACTTGGACAAGTTCGTCCAAGTATTCATTGATGATATTTTGATTTACTCTCAGATGATGGAGGAGCATGAAGAGAGCTTACGCTTGGTACTACAGTGTTTGTAAGAGCACAAATTGTATGGGAAGTTGTCCAAATTCTCATTTTATCAATCGAAGATTCACTACTTAGGGCATGTCATCTCCGACGAAGGTATCGCCGTGGATCCAGCCAAGGTCGAGGCTATTATGGAATGGCCTTCATCGACGAATGTCCCGGAAGTGCATAGCTTCATGGGTTTAGCAGGATACTATCGACGGTTCATTGAGGGATTTTTGAATATAGAAAATCTGATCACGGAATTGCAGAAGAAAAACAAGAAGCTTGTTTGGACCGAGAAATGCACGGAAGCATATCGGAGGCTCAAGGAGCTATTAACAACAAAACCAATACTAAAGGTCCTTGACATGGACGCACACTTCTTGGTATGCACTGACGCATCCAAGGAAGGCTTAGGCGGAGTCTTGATGCAAGATGGATGAGTGATCACCTACATCTCGAGGAAACTGAGAAGGCATGAGGAGAACTATGCGACGCACGATTTGGAGTTGTTAGCCATCATTTATGCCTTGAAGGTTTAGTGACACTACCTTGTTGGATGAAAATTTGAGCTAAAGACTGACCACTGTGGACTACAACACATCTTTACGCAAAGCGACTTGAACGCGCGACAACGATGTTGGTCGGAATTTCTTAGTGAGTACGACTTCGAGATTACTTATATAAAAGGAACAGTGAACCGAGTGGCAGATGCAATGAGTTGGAGATCACACATCTTTTCAGTGTTGCCTCTTTAGACTAATCTACATGAAAGGATTATAACTTTACAGCTTGATGATGACTGGTACAAAGAGGTCGAGGGTTTTATCTGACAAAACATGATGATGGTACCAAGATTTGAAGGATTTACATTTGACGACGATGGTTTATTGAGGTTTAAAAATCGGATTTACTTACCATTGAACGACGAGTGAGGAGCTTGATCCTAAGCGAGGCTCATAGAGCAATTTACATGGCTCACTCGAGAGTCATGAAGATGAGGGAAGACCTTAAACCCTTATTATTCTGGAAGGGAATGAAGGCAAACATAGTCAACTGTGTGGCCAGATGTCTAGAATTTCAGCAGGTAAAGGATGGACATAGGCACCCAACAGGATTACTACAGCCACACACTATTCCAGAATCGAAATGGGAGGTTATTTCGATGGATTTTATTGTTGGATTTCCACTGATGGTAAGGAGACACGACTTGATTTTCGTAGTAGTAGACACTTTGACGAAGAGTACTCACTTTATTCCTATGTGTATGACGTATCAGGAACCTGACATAGCTAGAGTTTTCATCGGTGAGATTGTGAGGCTGCATGGCGTGCCTAAGAGGATTATATCTGATCGAGGATCAGTGTTTACTGGACGATTTTGGACAATTTTCCAAGAGGCCTTGGGAACCCAACTTAACTTTAGTACGACGTATCACCTGGAGACTGACGGGTAGACTGAATGAACAAACCAGAACTTGGAGGACATGTTGCGCATGTACGTGATTGACCAACAAAAGCGTTGGGAAGAATTCTTGCCACTGGTGGAATTCACTTATAACAACAATTACCAAAGCTCCATTAAGATGGAACCTTTCGAGTTTCTTTATGGGCGACCATGTCAGATGCCTTTGAGTTGGGATCGGCTTGAGGGTAGGGTCCTGGTGGGACCAGAAGTGATCCAAGAAATGGAAGAGAAAATGCAAACAATAAGACAAAGGATTAAAGAAGCACAGGATCGACAGAAGAGTTATGCCGATGCACACCATGTCAAACGTAGTTACGAGGTTGGTGATCGAGTATTCTTGCAGGTTAAACCGCATAAGAGTTCGATCAAGTTTGGAAATGGAGATAAACTCTCTCCTAGGTTCGTGGGACCTTTCGATATTTTGGAGAGAAAGGGGCCCGTGGCCTATTGACTAGCCTTGCCTGATTCTTTGAGGCGTATGCATGATGTTTTTCATGTATCTGTTTTGAGACATTATATTAGTGATCCTACACATGTTATTGACATGACTTCCTTGCAAGTATCAGACGAGGGGGTGCTCACTGCTGAGCCGATCCGCATATTGGATCATCACATTCGACAACTACAACATAGAACGGTAGAGCAGGTCAAGGTCTAGTGGTACAACTATAGTTCACACTCGACGACCTGGGAGGACGCATATGATATGCACCAACAATTTCCATTTTTGTTTGATAGATACAATTATGATACTTTGATACACTTTATTTCGGCATTTATACTGTGAAAATTTGGGACGAAGTTTAGACCAAGAGGGTGTGTATGTAACATCCCGCTCTTGCACGCTGAGCGAACTTATTCTTTGAGGACACTTGCTTGCAAGTGATCCAGATTTTATGTTATTAAAACATTGATTTGATTATGAGGCGTTATGGGTTGATGACATGTTGTTTTACTGCATTGACATAGATAGGTGCTATTGACTTGGTTTTATTGAGTGTGCAGGATCTTGGACCTCGAGGATGCAAAGGAATTTATGGAACCCCTTGGACTCTGGATCGATTCAGGGAGTGTACCATTGGGGTTTGATTGTTTTATATATGATATTAGTGCATCTAATTAGATGATATGATATGGATATATTCT
>ML781654.1:378757-390793 GCA_009831015.1 Picea engelmannii | reverse complement strand
CACCACGGCCATTCATTTCTTAGATCAATCACATTTATTATATTATTTTCAAAGTTTTGGACAATATGGGATTTGTGCCTTTCTTTATTAATTATTATTTTTTACCTTTTGGACAATATGGGGTGGTCCCTTTTCATGATTACCTATAGTATCATGTGACTATTGCAAGGTAGACACAACTAAGTTTTTGACGATGATTTATTTGGTAGGTTTTGATCAATATTATATAAATTCTTTTTAATAATAATAATAAGTCATTTACAAATGTATGACTTTTAACGATGCCTTGATAGACAAGGCATATTTTTCCGAGGATGGTTAGGCTTTGATTATGACTTTTTAACGATGCCTCGATAGGGAAGGCATATTTTTCCAAGGATGGTTGGCTTTGATTATGACTTTTTAATGATGCATGGATAGACCAGACATATTTTTTCCATGATGATTAGGTAAAGATTTTGGATGATGGTTTTTTCCCATCAAAACAAGGAAGGTAAAAAGATTATATATATAACAAGAAAGGTAAAAAGATTTTATATATATTATAATTTTATTGACAATTTGTATTTTCAATATTGTTAAAATGGTGAAATTGATTTATTAAGATTTTATAATTATTTTTTATGATTATAAATTTATTAATGATATTAATAAAATATAATTATGAAGATGTTATTATGAAAAATAATGATAATATTAAAAATATTATAATATCTAAATTTAAGGAGAAATTGTGATGTCATAAAGAATTAGAGGATAAAAGGAAATTAAGTACTATAAGGAGGTGATTAACTCTAATTTATAAGATCAAAAATATCTTTTTGTTTTTACTAGTGTAAAGAAGAAAATGAACATTGCTAAAATAAGAACAAAATTTAAGCTCCAACCCTCAGCACTAAACAATTCCCAAAATATCTGGGGTCGAAAGAATCTTTCATCTTTGTGACACTAAAAGAGTTGAAGATGAAAAATACTTTATGTTATAATCTTCTCTTAATGTTTTTTTTTAAACATAGAATAAAATTATAAAGAAAAACCACCACCACCACCATCACCATCACCATCACCACCATCACCATCACCATCACCAACAAAAAAAAAAATTAATGTTTGAAAAAATTGTTTTTAATTACATAAATTTATTGAATGCTATTTGTTGCTATTTCTTATTGCTATTTCTTATTAATAGTAAATATAATAACATGTTACTCGTGTGATATATTATCGTACTTAGTAGCAAACCAATATATTATCCACTTAGGTTTGACTTTAGTTTTAAATGGGCACAAGGATTTCCATAAATTCTTCAACTTTATCAAAGTTGTTGGTGCATCTCTTTGTATTTGCATAAGTATACAAATTGACAAGGACCACTTGGTATTTACTATGTTTAAGCTAACAACTTTAATATATTTTTACTACGTTTTACACCATTTTTTTTATTGTATGCAAATAAAAACATAATGATTTATTAGTTTTTAATGCAAATGAAAATACAACGAATTAATTACTCTTCCTATCCAAAGTGAAATGTGTTTACGAAAAGAAAGCTTAGAAAATAATTAAAAACGACTTTGCCATATCATAATTAAAGCATTATAATTTAGTTATGACATTTATTATTGTTCTTCATAAGTAGAAAATTTTTAGTTTAATAAATTATATTATTCATATAATATGAAAAACTAATTTATTAATTAAATAATTAAATTAGAGAGTGTGTTATTTAAATCTCATATATCAATTACATGAATCACAATCTTAAATTATATATAATAAATTTATAAAAATTAAGTAATTTAAAATTTTATATTTCGAATATATGTCATTAACTACTCTCGATATGGTAAACATGTATAAATTGTGATTTTCCTTTAAATTTAAAAGAGTATATTTTTTAAATTTAATGAAATTAATAACTCATGTAACTAATATGTATAGTTTTTCTTTTAAATTATTGGTACATGTAGAACTTGTCAAACACAATTAACACATAATATAAAACTCTATATTAATAGAAGTTCAAACCTATGTCATTAACACTCTACCAAAACATCCAAAACATAGTAAACATATATATTCAACTTGTTTTCCCTTTGAAATTGAAAATTGTATTGAGATAACTTGAAACTTTCATTTAACTAATTTATCAATTAAAAAAATTAATTATACTAAATAAATGAAGAGAAAAGTGATAGGTGTCCATGTTTTGAGATAGACTTATTTTTTATAATATGCTCTATTAATATCATAGTGTTTTGGTTTTTAATTTCAACACATTTAAATGTAAGGGAAGTCATCCACATTATTTCATATATTTATAGTTGTAACGACCCCTCCGTTATGACAACAAATAGTGATGTACTACTTGTAAAGATTTTGTTTTTTTAAGCATTAGAAAATTAGTGTCAACACATAATTCATAACAATGCATAATCAACACGACATCATAATTTAAAAGCATTACAAGAGACACCTCATTGCAATCAATAACGATACAAGCCAACACATTAAATTAAATGATAGCGGCACATGATCAACACATAAACATAATTAGCGATGCAGTTCAACACATCATCATAACTAATAGCCACACTTAATCAACACATCATCATAATAAATAACGACACAATCAACACATCACGATTGACTGAAGCAATATACAATTGAATGATCAACCATGTCATTGAGCATTTAAATGAACTACCCACCCAACCTACCCTACATGGTTAAGACCTCCAAGGCACATAAACAACGCTTAAGCCCATGATTCATTCAATTGATTTTGACCACTTAAGGTCCAAGGGCTGGCAACTGTTCTGAGAAACAAGAAGGTTTCTAAATCCCACTAACACAATCAAGTCGAAATCTAACTAGCTCAATCAATCAACATCATTATTGTTCATCGCGCAAGAGAAATCTAAATACTCAATCATTCATACATCAATATTATTCAAAGCATGAGATGTATCTACTTTGAGCAATCATATGTCAGCATTGTCTCTATTTAAGTGGATTGTGTGGCGATTGTCCCCTTGGCATTCAAGGGGAGAATCGCCACACAATCCACTTAAATAGAGACGAGCATTTCAGAACCGTGCTCACAGGAAGGACCAAGGGAAGAATGGCTACGCCATTCCACTTAAATAGAAGACGAGTGTTTCAGATTCGTGCTGACAGGAAGGACCAAGGGAAGAATTTGCTACGCAATTCCACTTAAAAGTTGACTACGTGCTTTAGAATTTCACTGACATGAAAGACCAAGGGAAGAATGGCTATGCTATTCCACTTAAATAAGGAGACTGTGTTTCGAAAATGCGTGGACATGAATACACTCATGGGGAGAACGCTACGCAATTCCACTTACTACAGAGATTGCGCGCTTGATTGTTCACTCAAGGAGCAAGGGTTGTCATAGCTATTCCAGAGGGAGTAAGGCATGGTTTTCCTTAAAAATAAAAGGGCAACGACTATGCTCAAAATTAAACATATCATTGTTGTTTTGGGCGGCATTGCATACATAGACACCATAACCTTCTTCCCCAACAATGAAGCATGGAGATTTTGAAAAAATAGGCAATAAGAATGCTCAGATTAAAGGTATTGTTTGATGTTTGGACAAGAACGAAGGATTCACTGGACAGGAGTGTCGAATCCCTAATATTTTGTGCAGGTAAGTGCTCCATCAATCAAGGGATATTTCTCATAGAGAAGAGCGAACCCCCTTCCCTCATGATATTTCTCACAGACAAGAGCGAACCCCATTCCCTCAGGTATCCTCTTCAGACGGATAGGTTCAGGTCGTCACGACATCTCCTATCTTGGTCGTCTTACAAACTTATGTCCCAGGGAGCCTCAGGAGCTAAGTTGGGCATACAGACTATCAGTCAAAAGTGTAAGTTTACAAAGAGATGGAGGCATACACATATCATAACCATTCTACACAAAAGCCATTTATAAATACACATATGTATAAATCCAAACATTCATCCATTATACTAGTTCAATACATAAAACTGGGAAACTACTTATTAGAACCAGATAATGTGAAGCAACTGCTGAAAGGGGTGCTTGTTTCCACCCAACCATAGGCTTAGTCACTCCTAATGGATTTACAACTAACCACCCCCGAGCTATGCCACGATGTTCTGTGATAAAATCCTTTCTTTCGACTCAACGACAGTAGGGACAGAGGTTACTCTCCTCTTTTAGGATCTTGGTTTACATGATACCAAGCAAGGAGGACCAACCCCATTTATCATCTTGTATCATACCCCCACTAGCCATCTCCCTACGACCAGAACACTTATTTCTCAGTTCTTCTTTGAACTTGAGAGCTTAACCTCTCATTTATGCACTCTTCGCAAGTCTTCCTCTGCCCACCACACCTTCATTTCTTGCCTCTTTCAGAAAGGTTGTGTGTGGCTTGAATTCCCAACCCGTGGTTAGGTCTGGAAGCCTTACGGATGGGTGCTCTTCCCCATTCCCTCATTAACTCTTGAGGAGGTCTTCCCACCTACCAGCCTGACTGTAATTCATTTATGGGTCAGAGGATTGTTTTGGTCCTGAGCAATTAAATCCAGTAAGGTATTGGTTTGGTGAAGGTTAACACAACCATTTCTGGTCCCCTTCACCATCTATTTTCATAACATTCGTGGTCTTTCTTAGTACCCCGCCCCCCCCCTTCCTGTAGTCATGCAACACATATCCATTTTTCTAGTAAATAACATAATTTACATTCATTGACCTTTTATACAAGGGTCCATTGAATCAATCAGTCACACATATTGAGTTTGCCATAGTCTCTTGACCATTATAGTTATATTTACAAATTTGGGGAAACAGGGTGTTACAGATCCATTTCCCATATTTTTCCCTTTGATTTATAAGAGTTTCCTTAATGACACATTCCCTTTGCACAATTAATTCTCTTTTCAATTAAATAATTTTTGAATTATTCCCTCCGTACACTTGTCACCCTTTCCCTTAGTTGCACAAGTAAATCCACAATTTATTTTTAATTAAATTCAATTTCCCTCACCCTTCCTAAAAGAGATCCTTAAATCACTCTTAGTTGTCTCTTTATTCCCCTTATTCCCAATTAATGAYTGACGCCTTACTAAATCTWAGTTGAGTTAAAATAAGAATATTCTCCTAGTTAGACTAGTGTTAACTAGACTCTAGATTCATTTCTATGYRTACCCATTCCTTTAGCTTTATTYCATTCTTACCTTAAATTCCRATTTGGTAATTACTTGCACCTATGCATATTAATCAATCTTTAGATTTATTTCATTTTCCTTGGTTTTTTAAATTGATTTACTTCATCCCCTCATTATTTAATTTATAAATTTAGTATTTAGTCTTCTTACTAACTTAGACTTAGGCTTAATTAAATTTTTTATTTGCAAAGGCTTAGACTCTTGTAGGGATTATAATTAATAAATTCAATCCTTAATTAATTAATTGATTGATTGATCCGACAGTGCTCAAGATTTTACAAGGTTAATTATTCTTTCAGGGTTTTGTAGGCCACCTAGATTTATTGACTCAAATTTTATCTACGCGATGTTCCCTTCAAGACGCACTCCATGCTCCAAGGGTTCCACTTACCTTTGATTCAAATTTTTAATTACGTGACGTGGCCTTCAAGATGCACTCTGTGCTCCAAGGGAACCACTCGCCTTTGACTGGTTTTGGTAGTTGTCTAACCCTTGCAGTGAGTACTCCATTCAAGCGACCTTGTGAGAGACTAAGGGATTCTAAGAAATAAGGACCCTACTTTATTGTGCACCCCTTAGAAATGTTCGTGAGTGACTATCTCAGTCTGCCTTGAAGGCATCGTGGACCTCTCGAACTAGGTAATCGTTAACCTACAATTCAAGCCACGTCAGGAATTCTAGTAGGATTGGACAGGGACGCTGCCACACCTCTCCCTCAATATCTGGTCTATGTGCATAGCCCCTTTACTCCTTATGTGAGTCATATTAGCAAGCAATCATCATCCTGTATTCATCAACGAAACACTACCAATGATCCATGTACAACATCATAATATATAATCGATCATATGTCACATATGCATAAATAAAAAATACTCAAACCAATACAATCCACTCCCTGACTCAATCCGGAGTCCAAGGAGGTCCATTGATGCCATCAACATCCACACTCTGTCAATGTCCTGCACACTCAGGGAAAAATCGTCAATAGTATATGTTAATACGCATATAACAAATAACATAAAAATCATGATCCATCAACATCATCGTAAGAATCCACAAGGGAAACAATAACCATGTACCATAACCGGATCACTTACACGCAAGTGTCCTCAAAGAATAAGTCAATAACATGTGCTCGCAAGAGCGGGATGTTACAATAATGTTAGTTGTAACTAGGCTTCTTGTTTTTTTAATGTTGTTGCTTCTTTCATGTTGGTTTTTCATTCTATTCTTTTTCACATGGCACTTGTATTATTTATCATGAAATAATTTGCAATATGGATTTCAAATTTTTCCTTCAACTATTTAATTTTATTTTCATCTGTGAGATCACTAAATTGTTAAATCTTGTTGTTTTAATACTTAAAGTTCAAGGTGCTAAATATCATGTATGAACCATTCAAACAATTTTTCCATCAACACTATTAATCCTAAATCTCAAGAGACATCATTAAATCTCACGAATGTTGCAACTATGTTTTTAGTTTTTCATTTTCTTATTAAGTGTTTAATCTAACAATTTTAATATAGTTTTACCATATTCTTCCAAGTTTCTTTTTGTAAACAAAAGCATATTAATTAATTATTTTTGTCATCTTCAAAATCTACTTTCTCATAGATTTTATATTTATAGTGGAATATTTTGGTGGGAAAACAAAAGAGAAGTCACTATTACAAAGCAAGCGTAAACGAGAAACAATACAAATACAATGTAAACATCGATGATTTACCTTGGAAACTCTTTACCAAGAAAACCAATTACAAAGAATATATATTCATCGATCCCTTCACCAATCTTGTCAACATCATCCACTTAAGGCACTTTATAATGGAGAACACCAACTACTTTTAAATAGGCATCATCATATTAAATACCATGGGATACCTAATACCACAAGACCATAAACTACCTACGGTAAACCCATCATTTTCCAAATCAAGGTTATCGTAATCGCTCTTTTACTAAGTCAAGATTAATCTAACATTCCCCCCTTTTACTAGGAAAACTAGCTTCAAAGATATATCTTCATTAACCTTGGCCAATCTGGCTAAGCCAACTACTTAAGGCATTTTACAATGAAGTATGCCAAACCTTTAAATAGACTTCATCACATCAATAACATGGGTGAATACCATGGATCACCCAATACAATGGGCTTGTAAACTTCCTACGATAAACCATCATTGACCCACCATTGATCGAGTCAACCATGTCAAGATCAACTAACATTCCGCACTTTAATCTTGACATGGGATAAACACATACACCCTTAATTATATAACCTAGGTTTATGTCTAAATCTTATATTAGTGAATCAACAAACCAGAGATAAGCATGCTTAAACAAGATCTTACAACCATATGCCCATTTACATGTCGTCAACTCCAAGCCTACTAAATGCTTACAATTATATATCTAAGTATATAATACAATGAAACATTATGTTTCATTTTCCACATCTCACTTGCTCCAAATACAATTACATGAACTAAATACTTCATAATCAAACACTTCATCCTCTCTTTGTAATTTATTATACCATTCACTATTTCTCGACTCATAATCAATAGCTAAGAAAAGCCAACCACCAATTGAATATTTGCCTCCAAAGTAAAGTAATATATAAAATAGTTTCAAATAACTCTATCCCCATACTTTGAAAACCAAAAAAATCTTTAACTGTGACTTTCAACTAAAAAATCAACTTTCCCAATTTCACTACACAAAGCCTTCACGAAAAAGGAAATCATCATTTTAAACTTGAGTGAAATGAAAATCGATACTCCATTAAAAAAACATTAATGAGAGAAATCGAACCATGGTTTATTAACCATACATAATTGCCATTTCCTTTAACATCAATCTACTCTTACCAAATCCTAGCAACCATTCGTGAACCACATCGCTAAGTGTTCAAAGAATCTTGGCATGCAATATCATGGGTTCGTAAACTACAAGATCAAAGGTTACTAAATACCATGGCCCGCAAAGTATAAGATTGTGGGTTACTAATCTACTTGCTTTAAATTCATCATTAACCGAATCAAAATTATCCTAATTAATATTTTACTAAATCAAATTTAAAAAAAAAACACACACAAAAAAAAACATGATCATAACAACAGGAATGAGTAGGAATGCTGCTTAGTACATGCATCTTATTAAAAGTATAAGAAAATAGAACAAAATCAATTTACAAATGAATTATAATATACAATATAATCTTTTTGCTTTAATAATAAAAAAAATTATTTAAAAAAAATTACATTTGCAAGAAAAGGATGTATAGCTCAAAATCATAGTGACTTGAGACCTCTACTAATTAAAATTATTTTGATGTAAAGTATATTCTTAATATTGTTATTGTTTGTGCAGGTTTCATAGTGACTTGGTAGATTTAATTTCAACTTCTCCCAATTAAACCTAAAAAAAATCGAAGTAGGCTATTGCGAGTAACTTACCATAATTTATAATAAATAGAAGTTGAATGAACATTACTGGAGACTTTACAATCCAAGTAATGCAATGAATGTGATTGAAAAATGCAATGAAAGTGACTATATACTGTCAAAATGAGAAACCACAAAGTTCTCAAGGAAAATTGTATTAGGGAGGCCACCCCCAAGGATCATAATGACCTACGTCTCCCTTAAGAACATAATCTGTGACTCTTGTTTTCTAAACTATTATTGAATGTACATGATAACTAGTTACACTTATTTCTTTTAATTATTGTCAATTTTTATGTTATATTATTAAGCATGAATGAGAATTTTGTACTATAATATAGATAAATTTTAGTTTAAGACTTTAGGACACTTACTAAGGTTATGGACTCTTCTTAGCTTTTTATCTAAATTGTCTTATATGTACATATTTTGATTAGCTTAATAATTATAAAAAAAAAACTCATTTCTCTTATTCATATTTGAATTGTAAATCTATGAGAACATGTATATATACAATATGAGCTTGCAAGAGTTAATAGGATTTAGTTGATGTGATTGGGAAGAATGAGTGTTATCCTCCCCAATTAGATTCAATTCCCCTCAAATCACATGTTGAACTCTTGTTGAGTACCCTTTATATTATAACATTAGTTGGGGACTATATGTCGAGCAATAAGCACCCAGGTATATAATATTAAATGCTCTGCATGCTTGGGTGTGCATTCTGTGTAGCCATGTGCTTATTACTCCCCTATGCACACCAGAACATGCAGAGCATTTATATTCGCATTTGAATTATAAATCTATAAGAACATGTATATATACAATATAAGCTTGCAAGAGTTAATAAGATTTAGTTGATGTGATTGGGAAGAATGAGTGTTATTCTCCCCAATTAGATTCAATTCCCCTCAAATCACATGTTGAACTCTTGTTGAGTACCCTTTATATTATAACATTGTTTGGGTATTCATTTTATATTTAGTACCAATCTATTACAATAATCTTACTTTAAAGAATGTTGAATCACCTTCTAATACTGATGAATCTTGAATACTTTCTTTAAAGTGGTTTTAAGTAGTGCATAATTCTTTGTTGGTTAATCCACCCTACTAAAACTAACCATAAACATAACACATCAATGAATATTCAATGCATTATTAGTGTTCTATGTCTCATATAATTTTTTATTAGGTAATTATATTCAATGCATTATTAGTGTTCTATGTTTCATATAATTTTTTATTAGGTAATTAAATTAATCAAAATTAACTATGGATATGATATATTTTTTAATAATTAAATAATTGGATTAATCAAAACTAACTATGCATATGATATCTTTTTTAAAAACAAGCCAAACCCTTATGCATAATAATTATATACCATGTAAATAAAATAATATTATTTTGAAACATTGGATTTGGAGAAAAGTAAGTTGGATTTATTTATAAATCTAACGTACTTTAAGTTAGATTTAAAGAAAGTTATAGCCTTACTTTAAAGAATGTTGAATCACCTTCTAATACTAATGAATTTTGAATATATTTTTTAAGTGGTTTTAAGTAGTGTATAATTCGTGTTTTATGTTTTATATATATTTTTTTAATTTTTTTATTCAGTAATTGGATTAATTAAAATTAATTATAAATATGATATATTTTTTAAAAATTAGATAATTAGATTAATTAAAATTAACTAGATATGATATATTTTTTAAAAACAAGCCAAACCCTTATGCATAATAGTTATATACCATGTAAATAAAATAATATAATTATAAATATGATATATTTTTTAAAAATTAGATAATTAGATTAATTAAAATTAGCTATGGATATGATATATTTTTTAAAAACAAGCCAAACCCTTATGCATAATAGTTATATACCATGTAAATAAAATAATATTATTTTGGAATATTGGATTTGGAAAAAAGTAAGTTAGATTTACTTATAAATAGATAAAAAAAAAAGACTAGTTTAATTATATATAATAAATTTTTAAATTTAATAATGTTTTATATTTATATTATTTTTAAATTTTGATAATTTTTAGAAAATTTGAAATAATGCAAAGTTTTTTTTTAAATTTATTATTTTATTATAAAAAAAATTAAATCATGGTGAATTTTTTTTTATAGCTTATGTATTAGATTTATTGTGTTAAAGAGAATCTTCTTAGAACAAGATTAGCGCTTAATCCTCTAAAGGGCTCATACACTATATCAAATCATGTAATTAATAACAAAATATAAACATTGTCACGTAAAGTTCAAAGTTTGTTGCAAAATGGGTTTTCTTTCGTAGGTAAATTTGAATGTGTCGTGCAAAATGGGTTTTCTTTAGTCATTGAATTTGAATGTGTCTGCACGCATTTTGTAGATGGTTAGTAGTTTAAGTAGCCAAAAGATGTAATCTTAACTAAGTTAGCAAATACTTATTATAAACCTCCTCCTTAAGTTAGCAGTTGCAAATATTTATTATTTTAATTGTTTATTAAGGTTATTTTGATTGTTTATTATTTTCAACCCCCGGTTTACTTAAGGTTATTTTGATTGTTTATTATTTTCAACCCCCGGTTTACTTGCCTAAGTTATTCCAATTTTTTAAAATGCACATGTTCCAATTTTTTAAAATGCACATGTTCCAATTTTTTAAAATGCACATGTTCAATAAGTGTTTGGTTGTCATAAATTTTACCAAATACAAATACACATGGCTTATCCCATACCAATGCTCAAGCAAAAGTAATGCTTCACAACAAGGGCAATTGCGAAGTAACAAGTCCTTGTCAAAAGAGTATGCTATGAAGTCATTGTTTTAGAATTCGAAGTTGTAGTCAGCTTCTTCGAGCACAATCTGCATTATATTGATCTGAATTTCACTGAAATAGGACTTCTTATTACTCTGCGAGTACTCCCAAGTTGATTCCATTCTCCAAGCTGGCAAGTCAAGACAAAACTCCCAATAAAAAATTGACAATTTGAAAAAACAAAATATTGTAACAACAAAGTTTTTTGGAATTTGATGCCATACATATCGTACCGTGTTATTGAGTGCCAAACAATGTGGAAAAAAGTGGATGCCCCAGCTTCTATCTATCTATTTGAAAACTAAATTGCTTTATTTCCTATTTCCTCTTGAATCCTTAGAGAATAATCGAATAGGGCGAGTCATATAGAAAGGGGGCACACATGTTTTTCATGGGTTGTGCTTGACCTAGTCATGCCAGGAAGGAAAACCGCAAGATTCTCTACCTAGCAAAAACTTCCTGAGCCACTTGCTTTTTTTTTTCTCCCAATCGATTCAAATCATGAGTCTGTTGAAGATTGATGATTCAAGTTTTAGATATATATATA
>ML781654.1:367465-378632 GCA_009831015.1 Picea engelmannii | reverse complement strand
GGTCAATAAGTTTGTTGAACTGCTACGTTTTGTGCTGAATTTTCAGATTATTTAATAAACCAAGTAACTATTGAGTTTTGTGCGGAATTTTCAGATTATTTAATAAACCGAGTAATTGTTGGGTTTTGTGCTTTTCAGATGATTTTGAAAACTTCCTAGCACCGCAGTAAATATTTGCAGGACAATTTCTTGGGCCAATAAATGTTTTTGAGGGATTAATAACTTACCCCTTAGATGGCATGTCATGTCTTAAGACATATATTTAATTCATTGTAATGAACGAAGGCATCGTTGTCTTGAAAACTGTGTATATTAATGGAGAGTAGAACCATTCTCTTGATAGACTCCACGTAGCCCAAAAATTGATAGACTCCACGAAGATGTGTTCAAAAGTGGAGAGGTAGGGTGTGGGGAGGTGTGTCTTTAGGAATAGCACGCAGAACCATTTGATAATCAGACTGCTTCCTCACCATTACCAGAGCTTGCTTCGAAGAGCTCAACATGGACCTATTCAGGAGGAGTAATACTATACGTCAGTGGGTTATCACTATTACCTGCATATTTTTAAGATAAGCCTATATCTTTTCTGGAATCAGGATAGATTTCTCCAATGAGCATTCCTGCTAAAATAAGTGTTTCAGACGATTTCAGCCCTTTTATATCGGCAAGTGATGTGGGATTTATTCTTACTTCCTTCTGACGATTCCGTGTTGAAGGTTTATCAGCTGGTAGGTAGTATGGGGCTTCTATGTCAGGTGTCATGTGAATACTGAAAGTCCTTTAAGGTTCTTATTTGTCGCTCTGCGAAGAAACTTAAAGGAAAGAGAGGGCCCTAAAATAATTAGTGGCACTTCAGCGGTCTGGTCATAGGCCTTCCTTACCTTCTCTTTGGGCTCGTTCCTTTATATAAGGAACCAACTGAGGCTAACGAAGTCATGATACAACCGATGAACCATTGAGCCAGATCCACACAACAAGTAATGAGCCTTTGAGACAGGACAAACCAGTAACCCAGACCAGTTACGGGTGCAGATTTATATGCAGGGCCGGTGTATTTCTTTTTTTCAAATGTCCCAATATCCATTACATTAGGAACGTCGATGACTTACTTATTGGGGTTTGCAATACTAAACCGGTGGATTATCAAATTTTAGTAGAGAAAATGCATTTCTTTATTGCATTGTTGACCTTCAGTTGGAGCTTTCCATTTCCATAAAATTGAATGGAGAATCATTTCTATTATTAGGAATTATTATAAAGATTCGCTGAGTTGGAACTTTGAATCTCTTTGGTCCGTTAGTCATAATTGAGAAAAACATATATCGAATACAGTATGATCGGAAACTATTGATCCACCCTATTGTAGAAAAAGAGGCTAAAGAAGACGAAGAAGAACATGCAATCTCTCTTTATAATACCAAGTTCATAAGTTATCTCACCTTCTACTATGCGTTTTCAAATGCTCTCAAAATGAAGGAGCTGCTAAAAAAGAATATGCTCAATTCTTGTATTCAACATTTGTCAAAGCTCACAAATCCCATCTTAAATTCATATGCAGTTCTAGAAGCATGAGAAAAGCCACCAATAGTAGATCAATCTTGGTCCGCCTGGAGCTGTCCAATTTTCCATTCTGGCATACAACAATCATGCCTTTTGGTGATCGCCCCATGTGATGGCGAAGTGATGGAGAAGCTATTGATGGGGAATCTAGCAATGGAGAAGCTATATAGAGAGTCAACACTCAATAGATAAATATCTTTAACTACAGGGTCCCAACAAAGAAGGATCATGCCCCCTAGCTTCGGTGGACTCCAACAACCGAGTGTGATCTACAGGATAGATATTTTGGTTCCCTTAGCTAACCACGCAGAAGGAGAATAGAAGTTGGAACAAGTTGCTATATGGACTTGTATGCTTGTTTTTCTCATGTATTCAAGTAGATATACAAGTAGGAGGCATGGTTGTCTAATTTTCTACAAACATCAACCCCATAAATACCTCCATTTTTGGAAAGATTATTTTGGCTTCTTGTTGCATGAAAGTTTTGATGGGGTTCTAATGGTTATGTCACTTGTTTTCATCTATTTTCTTGTTCGAAATGAAAAAAAAAATGGATGTCAGTGTAGATGAGCTCTAAATGTAGAAAAACAACATTTAAATGAAGTCCAAATTGAAGACATAATCTATTTTATGAGAGGTTAATGTTATCCTGAGTATTACTCATTTATTTGCTCACCTGCGTGTCGTAATGGTTCCAAGTAGTGAATGAAGAAACATGCACCCAACAAATGAAGAAGTTGGCACAATAGAAGGGTAGTTCTCAGATTGACCATCGAGAGCCAGAAATAAGAAGAAATCGGCAAAATAGAAGGGTAGTTCGCAGACAGACGTCGGAGTAGAAATCATCAGGGAGCAGCCAACTTGAAGAAATAAAAGGGAGAATGAAATAGAGGATTGGTTGTGCTTGTCTGATGACACATTCAACAAGAAACACAGATGTGTCAAAGCCCTTTGTACGTGTAATCAAAGAAACTATCTAATCAACATTAGAGGCAATTAGAGGCAATAAATATGAGAAGAAGCCTAAGATTTGGAACTAATGCTAGACATGATGTCTAGCATTAATCCGTACTATCCAAAACTCTCTCAAAACTCTTTCATCAATGCAAAATTTTCCCTAAGTTTTCCTCGATATGAGGCCAAATAAGACCTCCAAATAAAAAGTTTGGATAAAAAATGAAATTTGAGTTATAAAATTGTATGATCCATGAAAAATTTGATTAAAATGGTAATTTTGTATTGATTTGTGTGCAAGAATTGAGAAACTGAATACTAATAGTCCCTCAGCCCGAAGGTCAGGGACTAATAAATGTATTAGAATCATAAATGTAATTTATTTTTCATATTTTTCCTATGAGCAAAGTGTGGTTTTCTTATGCATTTAATGTATTCACACTGTTTAGGTCCTACAATAAAGCTTTCCCATTTGAGTTCATGGTTTTTCATGTTTAATTGCTTTTAGTTTTGATTACATTGGACTAGTATCGTTGCAAACAGTTGTGTTTGCACATGAAATTTGAAATAAAAAACTATTGTGTTGTAATTTTAATGGTTTCATTGCCTTCCTAATACACGTTATGCTTTTGATTGTTAATAAGAAATTATAATTTAAATATTAGTATTTTAATGAAGAATAGTTACTTAGTCTTTTTACACTTTTGGTGATGGATGTTTTGTATCAACTTGTTGTTATCACCAATGTGTTGATACATTTTTTATTCGTCTACTTAAACATATCTTTCCCATGCAGACCCCTTTTACATAACATTTTAGTCATGCAGATGCATGGGTATTTCCTTTGTCAAAACTATCGACCACCCACAACCCACATCCCTCATAAGCTTGTCCATTCAGATGTGTGGAAATCTCTCATAGATCCTGTTGTAGTCCTAGTCCTCCCACAACCTGCATTCCCACGCCCGCATTTTGTATTGGTCAACTCCCATTCCACATTAGTTACCTCACATCCCACACCTGCATTCCCACTCTTAGACTAATTTTTTATGCCTTTGTGACTCATGTAGAAGGATGACACCCAACATTCCTCCCACATACATCCTTCTCCCTGCATCTTTCATTCCATGTGATACTCTTACTCTCTGCACATGCATTCCACGTAATCCCACACCCACATTCCATGTAGGACATGATTTTTGGTTTCGAAGTAATCACAACATATCCACTATATTAGCACTGAAAGTCACACTTTGACTGCTAAAGTGTAAGTTTAGCACCCATCATATTGTAAAAGATAATTTTGGTTTTGAATAGGTGGACCAACAAGATGGATAAAGAAAGAGAGAGGGCTGCAAACTTTAGATCAGTAGGCTACACGAATGGGCGATGGAGTCAAAAACATCCTACTCATTGAAGGCACAAAAGATTCTCAACAGAAAACAAGATGATATGCTGATAGGTGGAAGAATGAAGAAGGAAAACATAAGATAGAATGTTCACTAAACATAGATCCTCTCAATTTAATGAATCAACAAATACTTGAATATAAACAATGATTGATTGGCAAAATACAACAGATCCTCTACTGCTTAGGGATCCATAAATCATTGACAACGTTTGATCCTGAAAACTGCAATATATTCAAATAAGAAGAAATATAAACAAAAGAGTTACAATCTAAAATCACATCTCTCATGAGTATCCAATAGAAGTAATGATTACAATTCTAAAATGCCCACAGGCTTACAAATGAACACTCACAGGAAAATTGCCTGCTACATCTCTCTCTAGTCTCTCTTGTCTCCTCCATCCCTTCTCCAAGAGATCTTTCCTTCCTTAAATAGAAAATAGAATCCTCATAACCTTAGGAGGTCGAATCCCATCTCCTCCATTGGATTCTAAACCTTGGACATAGATGGAAACAATCAAAGAGACAAAAATCCAACAAACTACTAATTTTCAGGAAATTGTTGGAAGTCATTAATAAAATGTCTCCACCTCATTGCACGAGGCCTTTACTAGAGCTAAATCTTAGGTCCAGATGTCCCTTGAAATCTAAATGATCCTTGAGAAGCCATTTGAACCCTCCTTGACACGTGGCAACCTCCCAACAAGGTGAATATCAAAATCGTGACTGCTACAGGAAATTAGGTAGCGCCGTTGTAAAATAGTTGGTAGCGCTACTTCTATGTCTAATATCTCTCAAACCATAACACATTTTGAAAACATGAGAGAGGTTTTTTTTATTTGTCATGTTATGAACAAAAACCTCCTCCAGTTTTCAAAAATACCTTCTCAATTGTTCATAATCCAAGTTTCAAGTTAGTAACTCAAAACTGGTAAAATAACTTTGCACAATTCGTTTTCTGCCAGAATTTAGGTAGTGCCCACCTGTGTGTCTGCGTGCAATTGGGTAGTGCAAATCCATGAGTGATTTTGATGTTTGAACTTGGATATTGGGCATAACCCAATATAATTTCAATTTTCCCCCAAATAAATAAAATATCCCATAACAATTGTATTCATTTGCCAAAATGAATAATGAAGGATTTATGCAAAGCTGAGGCATAAACCAATCTTGTGCTAACACACTACACATCTCTCACATGATGAAAACAATTATTGTTAATTAATGAGGATTAAATTTAACACATTTTGCCCAAGCCTTGTGTAGGAAAATAACAATTACCATTTAATGAGCAACATGCACCAAATATACAAGGGGGTAAATTTGAATAGTGGATTTACCTCTAAATTTATGATTAACAAGGAACCTATCAAACAAAAAAAATTATTTATACATGTAGTTCTCACACTTACCCAAGCACATTGAAAGTGGAAAAAGATGGTGAACAAGAAAAGGAGAGAACCATTATGTGGAGATGTAATGAATTCATTGGCACAAGAAAGCAAGGAATTCCAATGGTCTATTGCATATAAGTGATATTATGAGCTTCCCCCTGAAGATAATCTTAAAAAAAAAATATGGGCCTCAGGGATAGCTAAGGCTAGTTGCATCCCTGAGGTATTCGATTTCAAATAACTCATAGCATGTTGTGCTCAAATATTTTATTCAAAAAAGTGATTAATCGAAGTAAAGGAGAGTGGAAGGACTCATGTCCCTTTGACGTCCAACACTTTTAGGAGGATGTTGTAACTCCCTGCACTAGACAAGGTCCTCAAACTTTCCGAGGCAGACTCTTTCTTGGATCCTTAGGGTGATGGTGCGAATTTGCTCAAGGATTTTTTGGTCCAACCTCCTATTGGACCCTTGAGCACCAACAATATTAATATATGCATGTTGGCTTAGTCATATAACGCAATTGTGTGGCTTTTCACACGACTAGTGGGTCAAGACTCAACAACGTGTATTCCTAGATATGTTTTATACATCCTCCATTACTTTGTATGAGTAGGGGTCATTTTCGATTGGGCCCAGAGGATCTCAAATCAGATTTCCCACCAATTATCAAACTAGATTCAGACTAAGAGGTTCTACATGACCTCTTACTTGGTTCTTGCTTTAGCTTACTATAATATATTTGAGGGCATACCCTTAAGGGGTAATGTCAATTTTGATGAAGATCCTGCTCAATTTTGGTACCCCAGGTTTTGGAAGCACAAGGCACCATTTTATTTTTACCAAATCCAAGATTCCTTTGTCAAGGAATGCAAAAGTATACTCATCGAGACTAAACCAACTAGGGTGGTAGAGGTGTCCATGGATTTTCTCATGGGGAGGGCAGTATGTGTGTTTGATGAGGAGTGCATGTACATAAGGCTCTTTGGCTTTGAAAGGAAGCCCCTTCTTCTTCCTGGATTTGTTTGTGACAAATTTTTCTTTTATGAGTTATGCATATAGTATAGGACATGGTCCTTGTTTTTCTATAAGAAGAGGAAGTGACAATTCATTCCCATGCCCTTCAAGATTGTCAATATTACAGTCAAAATTTTATCAAGCCTTAATGACATGGCATGATTCTTTGAGTCTTTAAATATGAAAGAAATTGAAGCCTGCAATGGCTTTGATCATGAAGGTGTTTTCACCGCGCATATGGTTTCAATAGGTTATGACTCGGTTTTTAATAGGTTGGAAGAAAATACAAAAGGAGGAAGTGACAACAAGAACACTCACATCAAATCCAAAGTGATAGCCACCCCAAGCAAAACTACTCCCCAAAAGAAGAAGCAAGTTGTCTGTGAAGATGCACATACAAGGGCAAGTTCAAATGTTGGTGCAATACAAGTCCCTCTCCTGGAGGAAAACAAACAAACATGGCACAAACAAAGGGGAAGATCCACAACTAGTGTCGAAGGTTGTGTAGTTCATCACTCCCATAAGAGTTCCTCTTCAGGCCATAGAAATCAAGAAGTTAATATCGCTGGAAGAGAGAATAATGAAGGATGTGTGAGTGATGGAGACAGTGGGTATCCCCCTCAATATCAATTGGATATAACATATGTTGTTATTCATGTTCCCAAGAGAAAAAAGGAATCCAGATGGGGGCAATTCTTAAGACCTCAGGGTTTTGGAAACAAAGGCAATAGACATAAAAGTTTAATAGGTCAATTACATGCCTGCATGGGCCACAATACAAATAGCAGAGTGTAAATTGATAGCAAAGGAGTTGGCCCAAAAAGGGCCAACCATATTTTAGGAAGAGTATGTGACTCTTCATCATACCAAATATGATAAACATTCTAGAAAGTTATAAATTGAAAGGGTCAATCAAAAGGATAAAAGAGTGACAGGAAAATGGAGGTCTGAAATTGAAGTCAAAGGTTTGAGGTACATGAGCATGATATATATGTATAGGTACAAAAGAATGATGGAAACCAATGAAAGTATTAGGAATATTATTACTATAATTTCCCAACATCATAGTGGTGGTTTGTGGGTTGGTTCCAGGACCGTCTCTAAATGTTGAGGAATCCACCATCTTGATACTCTCAACTTCGTTGACCTAATATTATTTTATTCCATGAATGTGTTGTATATGTTCTCTATGTTATCTATATAAAACAAAAGGCTTGGCTCGAGCTCATTCATTCAAATAAATGAAGCATATTGGGAGTGTTATTTTAGAATTTATATTCATTGAATAAATGATTTATGTTATTTTGCACATTTAAGAATAAGAGAATAGTGGAGATTTAAAGAACCAAAAATTTCATGCTAAGAGGAATTTGACCCTTTAAAGTTTCAAAGAACACTATTTTGAAGTTATCTAGGGATTTGAGAAAGTATGAAAAGCAGTGGAACCTACATTTCCATTTTCCGTCTATTCTCACATTGTTGGGAATAACACAAACAAAAAACATGTTTGTTCGTTGTCTCTCTACAGTGCCATTTTCCTACCTCTACCAAATTATCTACATTCACATTATATCGACAACCAATGAGGGTCTTTACGAAATCGGTTAGCGAATTTCTATGGTATGGACCTCGGTGACTTGTGGGTTTTCTCATAAATCTTGTTATTATGATTTTTTTTTTTTATTGTTCCATGTATTTTATTTACTAACTGTTTATCGAATGACCAAACAGGTTAGCACCTGTAATAATATATGAGAATTTCATATCCTATTAAACACATGCAAAACCAAGGAGACATTATATTTAAATCTTTTTTCGTTTAAAACATGGATATATCCATGTTTTGGAAAGTCGATAACGATACAAGTAGAAAGAGTCCACCAAGCTACCCTTTTATTTTACATTTTCAATAAATTATAAGTACTTCATATTAAAAAAAACATTTTTGACTGTAGAACAAAATCCGATGTCAATCTTTCTTTGCAGGAAAGGGTTATATAAGGATCCAATCATATCATTTCACTATGTTAAACACAATGTCCATTAAGAAAGTTGATATCTAGATCAAGATTTATCTCATCCTCTCAGATCCAAAACCTCAAAATTTTTTGATAAAAATTCCAAACTTAGATGCTAGGGGTTTTTCACTATTCGCACATCCGCATGCTTGGAGCCATCACTGTGTTTGGGGAGTCGAGGGTTCTTGATCAACATTCATCAATGTCCATACTTCACACAGTTGTCTAGACCTAAACCCTCTCGATGCTCAGTGGAATCGAGTAACTCATTTTCACTCCTTGTATACACTAATGTGAAACCTAAAATGCCTTCGGAACGTGGCATCATCTGGGTGAATTGAAAGTCGTGAAATTCCTTTGGAACGTCCAATCACCTGGGTTAATTAAAATCCATGAAACTCCTCTAGAATATGGCATCACATGGGTTAATTGAAACGTCCATCATGGCATGTTTCAATCAATATTCTACCAACTTAATCACAATCAATTGTTAATTAACTAAACGTGGCATTCATTTGGCTATGAGAGTAATTTTTTGATATGATTAAGTAAATGTGAAAACATAAATACATAAACGTACGTCTTTATAAAAACTAGAAATTTAATGGTCGAAATCACAATCTTCCATTTATTGTGATGACTAAGAATATTCTATCCATATTTAATCATGTCCATAGAAAATGCATTAAGAAATAAAAACCTATTAAATGTGCCCATTTCCAATAGGTATACGCCTCTTGGCGTAAGTAGTCAATATAAATTGAGGTAAAATTCTTAAAAGCAAAATTTTACTGTACATAAAACCTAGCACAACCACATTATAAAAGTGGTTGATATACATCGATAAGCCATATTAATTAATTTTACAATAAATATGGAAGATTAAATTTAGGGTTTGAGATTAAAATTAAGGTTTCAAATAATAATTAGAGTTAGGTTTTCAGATCTTTTTCTAAACAAATATAAACTATGCATATTTAAATAAAAAGGAGATTTAAGAAAAAAAATGACCTTAAGTAAACCCTTCACCTAGTCGTTGAAAGGAAATTGATGGGCCAAATGGACTTTTCTTTGTTAAAACAAAATCCTGAATGTTCCAGTTAGAATATATCGGTTCATAGTGTAGCTAGTTGTCCAAACACATTTGGGTTGAATCCAAAACCCAACGCATTATGATAATGAGTGAGGATGAATCCAAAACTCGACGCATTATGAAAAATTACAAAATAGTACAGAAGATATTAATAAATAGAAAAATATCAAACCTCAACTCAATTCGAGAATATTAACTTGAATACCTAGCGAAGAGAGATCCCATTTATCGTTGAAAGCCCTTAAGTATGCAATGTGCTCTCCATTGAGATCAATGCATTGAATTCTAAAATGAATTTAATACCCTAGCTAAAGAATGTGAGAATCTAAAAAAAAATAACCGATAAAGGGAATACCCAGCTGCTCTCCATGGTCTTTATTTAAAGGGAATATCAGGCTTCTCTCGATACTCCTTATTAAGGTAAAGCCAATAGACAACAACTTTTGGGATTTTTATTAACGTAAAATGAATACCTACGCTAACATTCCTTCTGCCAATGAATAAGTTTCCTTCATATTGCCCAGCCTTGAAGAATATTTATTCCTACATACCTGCATACACACACGCACCATAAAACTACAAACATTTATCATATACATTTATTTATATATGTATAGGTACAAGAGAATGATATATATGTATAGGTACATAAGAACAATGGAAACCAATGAAAGTATTAGGAATAATATTATTATAACTGCCCAACATCATAGTGGTTTTTGGGTTGGTTCCAAGATCGTCTCTAAATGTTGAGGAATCCACAATCTTGAGACTCTCAACTCTGTTTACCTAATATTATTTTATTGCATGAATGTTTTGTATATGTTCTCTATGTTCTCTATTTAAAACAAAACCAAATGAAAAGGATGGCTTGGATCGAGCTCATTCATTCAAGTAAATGAAGCATATTGGGTGTTATTTAAGAATTTATATTCATTGAATAAATGATTTATGTTATTTTGCACATTTATGAATAAGAGATTAGTGGATATTTAAAGAAGATGAAATTGCATGCTAAGAGGAATTCAACCATTTAAAGTTTCAAAGAACACGATTTTGAAGTTATCTATGTTAATTAAGGTTAGTTGTCATTGATGTCAACCCTTGAAGAAAGTCCGGTAGCACAAAGGTTTGGGTAATGGACCCAAGTTTGTTTGATGTAAAGATGACTCGTTATTGTCTTGTCATGGTTGATAAGAAGTACATATGTATGAACTCCAAAGTCGTCCCCTTATGGTGAAATCCCTCACGAGAAGACGCTTTGTGGTTTGATTTATCCTAGAAGTATGGTTAGAGAACCCATGCTTATTTGTGGAATAATGAGATGAAGGTTAGTGAATTTGTTAGTGAATCTATCCTATATTTATAGTTGTTGTCATTCCATTTCTGTTGATATGTGGAATGCCACATAAATCCTCACGGTTAGAGAGTTATGGCCATGAGAAGTTAGAGAACCCAAGGTTGGGTAATGGACCCAAGTTTGTTTCATGGATAATGGTATGAGTTTTGATATATTTTCAGTTAATACTATTATATATGGATGGTACATTTCATTCCATTTCTGGTGGTATGTGGAACGCCACATAAATCCTCATGGTTTGAGAGTTATGGCCTTACAAAGTTGGAGGACCCTCATATGTCATCTAGAAGCCCCAAAAGGTCAAAGTAGTCAAAGTGGTTTAAGAGATTTTAAAAGGTAAATAATAAAGTGAAGTGATGAGT
>ML781654.1:338697-367277 GCA_009831015.1 Picea engelmannii | reverse complement strand
GATGAAATTGATGAGGGATTTTGGTTGAGGTACAAGTTGGGTACATGGTTGAGACAAGTAGTTGATGAGTTGGCACATACATGAGGTGTATAGTTGATGTTGTTGGTACATATTGATGAGTCATAGTTGATGAGTACTTGACATATTGTTGATGATTCATAGTTGATGAGTACTTGACATATCAGGTTAGGGTTGTTGACTAATCCAAAACTAGTCTTGTGAGACTAAAGAAAAGTTTGATGGAAATGCTAGTCTCTTGTTGTTAAAGTTAAGGAAGGTTTGAAAGTATGTGATCATATACACTAGGTCTATTACAGATTTACAAATCATATTTGGATGATGAAATTGATGAGGGATTTTGGTTGAGGTACAAGTTGGGTACATGGTTGAGACAAGTAGTTAATGAGTTGGCACATACATGAGGTGTATAGTTGATGTTGTTGGTGCATATTGATGAGTCATAGTTGATGAGTACTTGACATATTGTTTGGTACAGGTTGGTGAATGGTTGATTCACTTGTTTATGGTACAGGCTGATTACAGATTGTTTGGTAAAGGTTGGTGCATGGTTGATGCACTTGTTTATGGTACAGTTTGGTGCATGGTTGATGCACTTGTTTATGGTACATGTTGATTACAGGTTGATGCATGGTTGATGCATGGTTCAGGTTTATTGGTACATGTTTACAATGGTATATCTCACAGTGATAGTGTGACAGTGGTATATATAACACATATAAAGGCATAAGAACTACAAAGAAAGTTTTCAAGAAAAACTTATGCACCAAAGAAGACATCTCATCATCAGATGAAGATGAAGTCAGTGACAGTGAGACAGGAAGAGTTCTATTCATGGCAGTAAAAGACTCTGACAGAGAATACTCCGAAGAAGAATATGAAGAAGTCGAAGAAGAATGTGAAGAAGTCGAAGAAGAAATTGAAGAGGCAGAAGTTGACTTTCGAGAAGAATTAATGTGTGCCATAGAAGTTATTAGAAGAGAAAAGAAGAAGAACAAGAAACTACAAGCAAAACTAGACAAAAAAGAAGACACTCAAGAACTAGAACAAATGATCACAAAATTAAAGGTTCAAATAGAAGAAGATAAAAGAATTCAAGAAGCACTAAAAGAACAACTAGAAGAAAAGGAAAGGATCATTGGAAACTTGGAAGCAGATATTGTCACATGAAGAAAGGATATTCAAAAGAAAAATATGCAGAATAGCTCAAAAGTTTATATTGGATGACATTATCAGCAGTCAAGAATCTCATTTTGACAAGACCGGAATTGGATATAATCAAATAGGAAAGGGATCAAGATCCAAAACAACAGAGCAAGAAACATATCTAAAAAGCTATGCAGAAACAATCAAAGGGGATAGAAAGATATACAAGGAAGATTACAGGGACACTCCTCCACCGAGAAGATTTAGATTTCAGAATCAACAACCGACAGATAGGCCTCAAGAAGAAGATGGATTCACAAGAGCAACTCCTTTCAGAAGATCCTCAACTCCCAGGTATCAAACTTTATTTTTCGGTTTATGTTATGCATGTAATGATTTTGGACATAAAGCTGTGAATTGCAGAGCTAACAACAGGAACAATAACTACTTTGAGATTAATACACAAAGGGGTTATCCAAGAAGGCCCAGTGAAACACAAAGAATAAGTTATAAAAGGTTTGGATCTTTGTGCACTGAAGTGGAATGTTACAAATGTAACAATTTTGGACATATGGCCAAAGATTGTAGAATTATAGCCCTTCCTAAAGAACCACAATAGAATAACAACAATCACAGACAAGAACCTTAGAAAAAAACATGAATAAGAAAGCAGGATCAATATAACAATGAAGAATGCACACTCTCTCTATAAGCTAAATAGAAGAAACGTGGTTGGTATGTTGACAGTGGATGTTTAAAACACATGATAGGTGATAGAGACAAGTTTCTTACATTACGAAAGGAAAGAGATGGATCAGTCTCCTTTGGAAATAATGATTCAGCCAAAATCATTGAAAAAGGCACAGTCTGAATTGGGAACAAGAATGAAAAGGCATAAAATGTTCTACTAGTAGAAGATATGAAACATAATCTTCTAAGTGCGAGTCAAATGTGTGACCAAGGTCATAAAGTTACTTTCAATTCACAAAAGTGTGAGATAAGAAAAGAAGGTTCAAGGAAATTGGTCACTACAGCTGCAAGAACTTCAAGCAACATATATGTGTTAAGTGAAATTGGAAATGAAAAGTGTTGTCTAGAAAAGGAAGATGAAAGTTGGCTATAGCACAACAGAATGGGTCACATACATTTTGATAACATTGTCAAAGTCAGCAAAAGAGAAGCAGTAAGAGAAATACCCCAGATCATGAAACCAACCAACACTTTATGCAAGCAATGTCAACAAGGAAAGAAAACAAAGACCGGGTTCAAATCAAAGGAATATTCAATGAAAATACCACTAGAAATTGTGCATACTGATCTAGTTGGACCAACTAAAACCAAGGGCTTAAAATGTGAGAAATAATTTATGTTATTAGTTGATGATTATACTAGAATGACTACAATTTTTTTTCTCAAGAATAAGTTAGAAGCTTTTGAAAACTTCAAGATCTACAAGGAAATGGTTGAAAATGAAATGGATTCAAAAATCAAATGCTTGAGATCTGATAATGGAGGAGAGTTCACCTCAAAGGAATTTATGGACTATTGCAGCAATCATGGAATAAAAAGACAATTCTTTGTTGCTAGGACACCTCAACAGACTAGAGTTGTTGAAAGAAAGAACATGACAGTACAGGAAATGACCATATCAATACTAATGGATTCAAAATTGACAGATATTGTTTGGACACAGGAAGTGCATACAACAGTTCATATTCAAAACAGAGTAATGCTCAGAAACAACACTGAAAAAACCCCTTACAAACTATGGAAAGGAAGACCATAAAATGTAAAGCACTTCATAGTTTTTGGAAGAAAATGTTATATCAAAAGAGAAGATGGTGGAATGGGAAAGTTTGACTCTCACGTGGACAAAGGAGTACTTGTTGGTTATTCAAGTACAAGGAAAGCATACAAGTGTTACAATCTAAGATCAAATAAAGTTGTGGAAAGCATCAACGTGACAATTGATGAAATGGGAAGACCAGAATCAAAGGAAGAAGAAAACAAGTCAATGAAACAACCCTTAGAAGAAGAAGCAGAAGATGAAAAAGAAGTAGAAGAGGAAGATGAAGAGAATCCGACAAAAGAAGAAGAGAAAGTTCAAGAAGTGTCTCCAAAGAAACCTAGTAGACGAGTACAAAAGAATCATCCTTCAGATCAGATTATCAGAAACAAGGATGCAGGAGTTGAGACTAGAAGAAAAATTCGTTCACCAGAACAAACTCACCTAGCACTCTTATCTACAATTGAACCAAACTATTTTGAAGAAGCTAGCAAGGATGAATTTTGGAAAAAGGACATGGATGAAGAATCGGATCAAATAGAGAAAAATGACACTTGGGAACTGGTTCCAAGACCAAAGAATAAGAATGTGATCGACACAAAGTGGGTCTTCAAGAATAAATTGAATGAAGATAGACAGGTTACAAGGAACAAAGCTAGATTGGTATGTAAAGGATATGCACAGGTTGAAGGAATCGACTTTGAAGAGACATTTGCCCCAGTTGCCAGAATGGAAGCAATCTGTTTTGTTTTAGCTTATGCATGCTCCAAAAATATTAAAATGTATCAGATGGATGTAAAATCATCTTTTCTGAATGGGGAACTTGAAGAAGAAGTCTACATTGAACAACCAGAAGGATTTCAGCTGTCAGAGAATGAAAACTATGTGTGCAAATTAAATAAGGCCTTGTATGGTATAAAACAGGCTCCTAGAGCATAGTACTCTAGACTGGATAAATATCTACATCAAGCAGGGTTCAGAAAAGGAAGTGCAGACAAGAACCTCTACATCAAGGTAAGTCAAGGTAATATTTTATTAGTTGAAGTGTATGTTGATGATATTATTTTTGGTAGTGATGATGACAGGTTAAGCCATAAATTTTCAAAAGATATGTAGAGTGAATTTGAAATGTCATTACTTGAAGAACTATATTTCTGTCTGGGACTTCAGATACGTCAAAGCAACCAAGGAATTTTTATTTCTCAAACCAAGTATATCAGAGAAATTCTAAAGAGGTTCATAATGGAAGAGTGAAAACCAATTATCACTCCCATGCAAACCAATTGCAAGTTGAGCAAAGATGATGATTCAAAGTCTACAGATTAGAGGCAATAAAGGTCAATGATTGGCAGCCTACTATATGTGACAACATCCAAACCAAATGTAATGCAGGCAGTTGGACAGGTGGCACTATTTCAAGCAACACCAAAGGAATCACACGTATTAACAGTGAAGAGGATTTTCAGAGATCTCAAAGGAACATAACAGTTTGGATTATGGTATCCAAAAGGAAAGGATCTATCACTTATTTCCTACACAGATGCGTATTGGGAAGGTTTTATTGATGACCGATGAAGCACCAGTGCAATAATGTTCTACTTGGGTGAGTGTTTAGTATCATGGCTAAGAAAAAAACAATAAGTATCTTTATCTACAGCTGAGGCAGAGCATATTGCAGCAACATCATGTTGTACACAAGTTCTTTGGATGAAACAAACTTTGATAGATATACAGGTTGAGTATGATGAGCCCATTCCAATATAATGTGATAATACAAGTGCCATCAATATCTCGAAGAACCCATTGATGCACTCCAAGATGAAGCACATTCCAATCAAGTACCACTTTCTACGGGAGTAGGTTACATAAAAGAACATCATAGTTGATTATGTGGGCACAAAAGAAAAAGTGGCAGACATCTTTACAAAACCACTTCCACGAGAAGCCTTTGAATATCTTCCCCAGATACTTGGAGTTATTTCTACTCCAAAATGAAAGATTTTTGAATGCTTATCTTATATGTCTTAGATGTACACGAGGAAGCACCATAAGAGGACAATGCAGTCAGGGGTAAGAACCCTGGATAGAAAGATACCTTTTCCATTGATGACAAAGGGGGAGAGATTTATCAGATGCAGAGGACAGAGGCATGGTTCCAGGGGGATCACGAGTGATACGATTTCAATATTGCATCAGAGTGTTGCCATCAATGCCAAAGGGGGAGATTGTTGATTAAGGTTAGTTGTCATTGATGTCAACCCTTGAAGAAAGCCCGGTAGCACAAAGGTTTGGGTTATGGACCCAAGTTTTTTTGATGTAAAGATGACTCATTATTGTCTTGTCATGGTTGATAAGAATTACAAATGGATGAACTCCAAAGTGGTCCCCTTATGGTGAAAGCCCTCACGGAAAGACACTTTGCGGATTGAGTTATCCTAGAAGTATGGTTAGAGAACCCATGATTATTTGTGGAATAATGAGATGAAGGTCAGTGAAATTTTTAGTGAAACTATCCTAGATGGATACTTCTTGTCATGCCATTTCTGGTGGTATGTGGAATGTCACATAACTCCTCACGGTTAGAGAGTTATGGCCATGAGAAGATGGAGAACCCAGGGTTGGGTAATGGACACAAGTTTGTTTGATGGATAATGATATGAGTTTTGATATATTTTTAGGTAATACTATTCTATATGGATGGTACATGTCATTATGTTTCTGGTGTTATGTGGAACGACACATAACACCTCGCAGTTTGAGAGTTATGGCCTTATGAAGTTGGAGGACCCTCATATGTCATCTAGAAGCCCCAAAAGGTCAAAGTAGTCAAAGTGGTTTAAGAGATTTTAAAAGGTAAATAATAAAGTGAAGTGATGAGTGTACTATAATTCAAAGTGAATACAAAATAAATTATTTAAATAATAAATTTAATGGATAAATTAGAAGTGGGTTAACCCTAAAATAAGGAAAGTGGGCAAAGTGAACTAGAAGATGTTTTTAAGGAAGCTACTTGGAGAGTATAAATAAGAGGCAAGGATCTCTCATTTAAGACACACTTGAGCATATTGAATACCTATAGGTGTCTGAGGTAACCAAAAGATATCTAAGCCAAATTTTTGAGGAAAGTGAAGAAAATAAGGCCGGAATTCAAGGAAGGATAAATTCTTTTGATGATGCTTTTTAAGGTATGTTTTTTACAGGTCATCTCACCATTTTCACAATAATTTTTTTCTAGAATGATTCAGGCTGTGAAATTTCTATACCATTGAGGAAACATATCCAAGTATCTTTGGTAAAAAATTCATCTTGTGGGTCGTTGTATGTTTGGAGTTACACTACGTGGAAAATAGGGTTTGTGGTTAGTCCTGAAACTAGTCAAAAACATGTGTTTCGTGTAAAAACGTCATAACATATTCATAATAGATCCAAATTCAGTAAGACCAAATGTCTTGGTTAGAGTACAGTATTTAGTATGCTGTGTAACAATTTCAGATAAATTCAATGAACATTCCATTCGGGGCACGCTCTACAAGGTCGCTCTCTAGAATAAGCCAGAATTCAACAAAGTGTGCCATTTTTACTATAACTCCTTTTATGAGAGGTTCCAAGTAGTGACACTTGGAGGAATTGCATAAAACAAACTGAAGAACATTTTGTATCAGTTTCATATCTTTATTCATTACATGTACAAAGTTATGATTATATCAAGTTAGGGTTGTTGACTAATCCAAAACTAGTCTTGTGAGACGAAAGAAAAGTTTGATGAAAATGATAGTCTCTTGTTGTTAAAGTTAAGGAAGGTTTGTAGGTATGTGATCATATACACCAGGTCTATTACAAAGTTACAAATCATATTTGGATGATGAAATTGATGAGGGCTTTTGGTTGAGGTACAAGTTGGGTACATGGTTGAGACAAGTAGTTGATGAGTTGGCACATACACGAGGTATTGTATAGTTGATGATGTTGGTAATTATTGATGAGTACTTGACATATTTTTTTCTACAGGTTGGTGCATGGTTGATTCACTTGTTTATGGTACAGGTTGGTGCATGGTTGATGCACTTGTTTATGGTACAGGTTGATGCATGGTTGAAGAATGGTTCAGGTTTATTGGTACATGTTTACAGCTGTATATCTCACGTTGATAGTGTGACAGTGGTTCCATCATTCTACTTCTACTACATGGTGGTTGGATGGGGCAAGAAAAGGTGGTTGTAGACACCTTTAGGTTGTAGCCGGAGATAGGGGGTTGTAGCCTCCTTCTGGTTGTAGCTAGTGAATTGGGGATTTGGAGCTTCCCTCAGGTTGTAGCTTGAGAAACTAGGGGGTTGGAGCCTCCTTCCAATTGCAGCTGGAAAACAAAGGAAGTTGCTTCTTCCAATGAATGTAATTCTTCAAGACATATAAGAAAAAACATTTCGTGGTTTTCTCCCGATTTGGGTTTCCACGTAGAACACTGGTGTACTGTGTATGTGTGTGATTGTTCATTTCTTATTGTTCTTTATTGGATAATAATTCTACATTCATATAACACTTGGATTATTTGGAGAAAAAGGATTATAATTATGCTATTATTGATTCACCCCCCCTCTCAGTAATCCAACAATCTATGGATTTGAGGAAGCACGAAAAGCAGTGGAACCTACATCTCCATTTTCTGTCTATTCTCACATTTCAGGGATAACACAAACAAAAAACGTTTTTGTTCTTTGTCTCTCTACAATGCCATTTTCCTACCTCTACCAAATTCTCTGCATTGACATTATATCGACAACCAATGAGGGTCTCTGTGAAATCGGTTATCCAATTTCTATGGTATGGATTTCAGTGACTTGTGGGTTTTCTCATAAATCTCGCTATTATGAAAAAACTTTTATCGTTCTATGTATTTTATTGACTAACTGTTTATCGAAAGACCAATCAATTTAGCACCTATAATCATATATGAGAATTTCATATCCTAGTAAACACATACAAATCCAAGAAGACATTATGTTTCAAGATTTTTCCTTTAAAACATGGATATATCCATGTTTTGGAAAGTCAATAACGATACAAGTAGAAAGCGTATCCACCAAGCTACCCTTTTTATTTTACATTTTTCATTAATTTATACATACTTCATATTAAAAAAATACATGTTTGACTGTAGAACAAAAGTTGACGTCAATATTTCTTTGTAGGGAAGGGTTATATAAGGATCCAATCATATCATTTCACTATGTTAAACACAATGTGCGTTAATAAAAACACATGTTTGACTATAAAAAAAAATGGTTCGTTTTAGGAGCCACATAATAAAATAATGATGACCATAAGATACGACATGGTTAAGAAGGTGCATGATGTAAAGGTAGAAGGCAGGCTTTCGAATCCCTCTGGAGGCCTTTATCAAGTTTATCATCATGGGTATGTTCCTTGTTGTGTGTAGAAAGGATATGATTCTAAGGTCGTACTTTTACCAATATCACAAATACTTCATCATTCACAACTTGGAAAAATAAAAGTAAATATCTGGATCAAGATTTATTTCATCCCCTCAAATCTAAAACCTCAAAAAATTATGAGAAAAATCCCAAACCTAGCTACTAGGGTTCTTTCCATAGTAGTGCATCTGCATGCTTGGATCCATCAGTGTGTTTCAGAAGCCTAGTGTTTTGGAGAAGCATCCATCAACTTCCATCTGTGTATCTAAAAAAAAGTTAATATCTGGATCATTTATTTCATCCTCTCAAATCCAAAACCTCAAAAGGTTTTGATAAAAATTCCAAACGTAGATATTAGGGTTTTATCCCTAGTCACACATCTGCATGCTTGGATCCATCACTATGTTTGGGGAGCTGAGGGCTCTTGAGCAGCATCCATCAACATCCAGACTTCACACAATTGTATAAACATGAACCCTCTCGATGCTTAGTGGAATCAAGTAACTCATTTTCACTCCTCTTATACTCTGAGGTGAAACCTGAAACACCTTTGGAACGTGGCATATTATGGGTTAATTGAAATCCTTGAAACACCTTTGGAATGTGACATCATCTAGGTTAATTAAAATCCTTGAAACACCTCTCAAATGTTGCATCACATGGGTTAATTGAAACATCCATCATGGCATGTTTTAATCGACATTATACTAAGTTAATCACAATCAATTGTTAATTAAATAAATGCAACATTCATTTGTATATGAGAGTAATTTTTTAATATGATTAAGTAAATGTGAAAAAGTAAATACATAAACTTATGTCTTTATAAAAGCGAGAAAGTTAATGGTTGAAATCACAACCCTCCATTTATTGTAACGACTAAGAATATTCTATTCATATTTAATCATGTCCATAGAAATGCATTAAGAACTAAAAACCTATTAAATGTGCCCAATTTCAATAGGTATACGTCTCTCGGCGTAACTAGTCAATATAAATTGAGGAAAAAATATTAAAAGAAAAATTCCACTGTACTTAAAACATGGATCATATACTAGCACAACCACATTATAAAGGTGGTTGATATATGCTGATAAACCATATCAATCACTTATGCAATAAATATACACAATTATAGTTAGGGTTTCATTTTAAAATTATAGTTTCAAACAAGAATTACGGTTAGGATTTTAGATTAGAGTTAGGATTTCAAATGTTTTTCTAACATCAAAAGGAATGCATCCAAACCTTAATAATGATTTTGAAGGTCAAACTATTACGCACATAGCAACAAAATTTAAAAGTGCCACACATTACATGATAGTCCCATAATATTAACGTATTATCTTAATTGTACTTAAATTAAACATATCATATTTTTAAATTGCCATATTTAATTACTTAAATTAAAGATATCATATTTTGCAAAGCCTAATATGAGGACCAACGTTTTTCCTCTTAACAGAGTTCAGACTCCATTGCTAGTTCTTTTAGCATTTTAAATGGACAAATATAAACTATGCATATTTAAATAAAAAGGGGCTTTAAGAAAAAAAAAAGGACTTTAAGTAAACCCTTCACCTGGCCGTTGAATGCAAATTGATGGGCCAAATGGACTTTTCTTTGCTCATGTTAAAACAAAATCTTCAATATTCCAGTTAGAATATATCGGTTCGTAGTGTAGCCAGGTGCCCAAATTCATTTGGGTTGAATCCAAAACCCAACACATTATGATAATGAGTGAGGATGAATCCAAAACTCGACACATTATGAAAATTACAAAATAGTACGTAAGATATTAATAAATAGAAAATTATCCAACCTCAACTCAATTCGAGAATATTAACTTGAATACCCAACAAAGAGAGATCCCATTTATTGTTTTCAGTAGTGTTAGAGATCCCATTTATTGTTGAAATCCCTTAAGTATGCAATGTGCTCTCCATTGAGACCAATACATTAAATGATAAAATGAATTTAATACCGTAACTAAAGAATGTGAGAATGTAAAAAAAATAACCAATAAAGGGAATACCCAACTACTCTCCATAGTCTTTACTTAAAGGGAATACCATGATTCTATTAATACTCCTTATTAAGGTAAAGGGAATATACAACAAATTTTGGGATTTTTATTAACGTAAAATGAATACCTACACTAACATTTCTTCTGAGAATGAACAAGCTTCCTTCATTCTGCTCAGCCTTGAAGAATATTTATTCCTACATACCTGCATGCACCGACGTACTAGAAAACAACAAACATTTATGATATCCATTTATTTATATATGTATAGGAACAAGAGTATGATATATATGTATAGGTACAAAAGAACGATGGAAACCGATGAAAGTATTAGGAATATTATTATTATTATAACTGCCCAACATCATAGTGGTGGTTTATGGGTTGGTTCTAGAACCATATATAAATGTCAAGGGGGAGAGATTTATCAGATGCAGAGGACAAATTCATGGTTCTAGGGGGAGCAAGAGTGATATGCTTTCAGTATTGCGTCAGAGTGTTTCCATCAATGCCAAAGGGGGATATTGTTGATTAAGGTTAGTTGTCATTGATGTCAACCCTTGAAGAAAGCCCGATAGCACAAAGGTTTGGGTAATGGACCGAAGTTTTTTTGATGTAAAGATGACTCATTATTGCCTTTTCATGGTTGATAAGAATTACAAATGGATGAACTCCAAAGTGGTCCCCTTATGGTGAAATCCCTCACGCGAAGACGCTTTTCGGATTTAGTTATCCTAGAAGTATGGTTAGAAAACCCATGCTTATTTTTGGAATAATGACATGAAGGTCAGTGAATTTGTTAGTGAAAATATCCTCGATGTATAGTTCTTGTCATGCCATTTCTAGTGGTATGTGGAACGTCACATAACTCCTCACGATTAGAGAGTTATGGCCATGATAAGTTGGAGAACCCATGGTTGGGTAATGGACCCAAGTTTGTTTCATGGATAATGGTATGAGTTTTGATATATTTGCAGGTAATACTATTCTATATGGATGGTACATGTCATTCCATTTCTGGTGTTATGTGGAACATCACATAACGCCTCATGGTTTGAGAGTTATGGCCTTACGAAGTTGGAGGACCCTCATATGTCATCTAGAAGCCCCAAAAGGTCAAAGTAGTCAAAGTGGTTTAAGAGATTTTAAAAGGTAAATAATAAAGTGAAGTGATGAGTGTACTATAATTCAAAGTGAATACAAAATAAATTATTTAAATAATAAATTTAATGGAGAAATTAGAAGCGGGTTAACCCTAAAATAAGGAAAGTGGGCAAAGTGACCTAGAAGATGTTTTTAAGGAAGCTACTTGGAGAGTATAAATAAGAAGCAAGACTCTCTCATTTAAGACACACTTGAGCATATTGAATACTATAGGTGTCTAAGGTAACCAAAGGATATCTAAGCCTAATTTCTGAGGAAAGTGAAGAAAAGAAGGCCAGAATTCATGGAAGGATAAATTCTTTTGATGACGCTTTCCAAGGTATGTTTTTTACAGGTCATATCACCATTTTCGCAATAACGTTTTTTATAGAATGATTCAGACTTTGAAATTTCTATTCCATTGAGGAAACATATCCAAGTATCTATGGTAAAAAATTCATCTTGTGGTTCGTTGTATTTTTGGAGTTGCACTCCGTGGAAAATAGGGTTTGTAGCTAGTCCTGAAACTAGTCAAAAACAGGTGTTTCGGGTAAAAATGTCATAAATTATTCATAACATATCCAAATTCAGTAAGACAATATGTGTTGGTTATATTACAGTCTTTATTATTCTGTGTAACAATTTCACATCAATTAAACAAACATTATGTGTGGGGCACGCTCTACAAGGTCACTCTCTAGAATAAGCGAGAATTCAGCGAGGTGTGCCATTTTTACTATAAATCCTTTTCTGAGAGGTTCCAAGTAGTGACACCTAGAGGAATTTCATAAAACACACTGAAGAACATTGTGTATCAGTTTCAGATATTTTTTCATCACAGGTACAAAGTTATGATTATATAAGATTAGGGTTGTTGACTAATCCAAAACTAGTCTTGTGAGACTAAAGAAAAGTTTTATGGAAATGCTAGTCTCTTGTTGTTAAAGTTAAGGAAGGTTTGTAGGTATGTGATCATATACACCAGGTCTATTATAGAGTTACAAATCATATTTGGATGATGAAATTGATGAGGACTTTTGGTTGAGGTTCAAGTTGGGTACATGGTTGAGACAAGTAGTTGATGAGTTGGCACATACATGAGGTGTATAGTTGATGATGTTGGTACATATTGATGAGTCATAGTTGATGAGTACTTGAAAAATTGTTTGGTACAGGTTGGTGCATGGTTGATGCACTTTTTTATGGTATAGGTTGATTATAGATTGTTTGGTACAAGTTGGTGCATGGTTGATGTACTTGTTTATAGTACAGGTTGGTGCATGGTTGATGCACTTGTTTATGGTACAGGTTGATTATAGGTTGAGGTACAGGTTGATGCATGGTTCAGGTTTATTGGTACATGTTTATAATGGTATATCTCACATTTATAGTGTGACAATGGTTCCATCATTCTACTTCTACTACATGGCGGTTGGACGGGGCAGGGACATGTGGTTGTAGCCACCTTCCAGTTGTAGCTGGAGAACATAGGGGGTTGTAGCCTCCTTCTTGTTGTAGCTAGAGAAATGGGGATTTGGAGCTTACCTCAGGTTGTAGCCTCCTTCCAGTTGCAGCTAGAAAACAAAGGAAGTTGGTGCTTCCAATGAATGTAATTCTTCAAGACATATAAGAAAAAGCATTCCATGGTTTTCTCCTGATTTGGGTTTCCACGTAAAACATTGGTGTACTGTGTATGTGTGTGATTGTTCATTTCTTATTGCTCATTATTAGCTAATAATTCTACATTGATATAACACTTGGATTATTTGGAGAAAAAAGATTATAATTACACTATTACTGATTCACCCCCCTCTCAGTAATCCAACAATCTAGGGATTTGAGGAATCACGAAAAGTAGTGGAACCCACATTGCCATTTTCTGCCTATTCTCACATTGCAGGGATAACACAAACAAAAAACCTATTTGTTCTTTGACTCTCTACAATGCCATTTTCCTACCTCTACCAAATTCTTTGCATTCACATTATATCGACAACCAATGAGGGTCTCTGTGAAATCGGTTATCTAATTTCTATGGTATGGATTTCAGTGACTTGTGGGTTTTCTAATAAATCTCACTATTATGAAAAAAAAATTATTGTTCTATGTATTTTATTACTAACTGTTTATCGAAAGACAAATCAAGTTAGCACCTGTAATCATATATGAGAATTATATATCCTAGTAAACACATACAGAGCCAAGAAGACATTATGTTTCAAGCTTTTTCCTTTAAAACATGGATATATCCATGTTTTGGAAAGTCGATAACGATACAAGTAGAAAGCGTATCCACCAAGCTACCCTTTTTGTTTTACATTTTCATTAAGTTATATGTACTTCACATTAAAAAAATACATGTTTGACTGTAGAACAAAAGTCAACGTCAATATTTCTTTGTAGGAAAGGGTTATATAAGGATCCAATCATATCATTTCACTATGTTAAACACAATGTGCGTTAAGAAAAACACATGTTTGACTGTAAAAAGAAATGGTTCTTTTTAGGAGCCACATAATAAAATAATGATGACCATAAGATACAACATGGTTAAGAAGGTACATGATGGAAAGGTAGAAGGTAGGCTTTCGAATCCCTCTGGAGGCCTTTATCAAGTTTGTCATCATGGGTATGTTCCTTGTTGTGTGTAGATATGATATGATTCTAAAGTCGTACTTTTACCAAGATCACAAATACTTCATCATTCACAACTTGGAAAAATAAAAGTAAATATCTGTATCAATATTTATCTCATCCCCTCAAATCTAAAACCTCGAAAAATTCTGAGAAAAATTTTAAACCTAGCTACTAGGGTTCTTTCCGTAGTAGTGCATCTCCATGCTTGGATCCATCATTGTGTTTCGGAAGCCTAGTGTTCTGGAGAAACATCCATCAACTTCCATCTGTGTATCTAAAACAAATTTAATATCTGGATCAAGATTTATTTCATCCTCTCAAATCCAAAACCTCAAAAAGTTTTGATAAAAATTCCAAACGTAGATATTAGGGTTTTATCCCTAGTCACACATCTGCATGCTTGGATCCATCACTATGTTTGGGGAGCCGAGGGTTCTTGAGAAGCATCCATCAACATCCACACTTCACACAGTTGTATAAACATGAACCCTCTCGATGCTTAGTGGAATCGAGTAACTCATTTTCACTCCTCTTATACTCTGAGGTGAAACCTGAAACACCTTTGGAACGTGACATCATCTAGGTTAATTGAAAGCCTTGAAACTCCTCTCAAATGTTGCATCACATGGGTTAATTGAAATGTCCATCATGGCATGTTTCAATCGACACTCTACTAGGTTAATCACAATCAATTGTTAATTAAATAAATGCGACATTCATTTGTATATGAGAGTAATTTTTTAATATGATTAAGTAAATGTGAAGAAGTAAATACATAAACTTATGTCTTTATAAAAGCGAGGAAGTTAATGGTTGAAATCACAACCCTCCATTTATTGTGACGACTAAGAATATTCTATCCCTATTTAATCATGTCCATATAAAATGCATTAAGAACTATAAACCTATTAAATGTGCCCAATTCCAATAGGTATACGTCTCTCGGCGTAACTAGTCAATATAAATTGAGGAAAAATTATTAAAAGAAAAATCTATTGTACATAAAACTTGGATCATATACTAGCACAACCACATTATAAAGGTGGTTGATATACGTCGATAAACCATATCAATCACTTTTACAATAAATATGTAAAATTAAAGTTAGGGTTTCATTTTAAAGTTACAATTTCGAACGAGAATTACGGTTAGGATTTTAGATTAGAGTTAGGATTTCAGATCTTTTTCTAACATCAAAAGGAATGCATCCAAACCTTAATAATGATTTTGAAGGTTGAACTATTACACACATAGCAACAAAATTTAAAAGTGCCACACATTACATGATAATCCCATAATATTAATGTATTATCTTAATTGTACTTAAATTAAACATATCATATTTTAAATTGCCATATTTAATTACTTAAATTAAGGATATCATATTTTGCAAAGCCTAATATGAGGACCAACGTTTTTCCTCTTAACAGAGTTCAGACTCCATTGCTAGTTCTTTTAGCGTTTTAAATGGACAAATATAAACTATGCAGATTTAAATAAAAATGGGGCTTTAAGAAAAATAAAAGGACTTTAAGTAAACCCTTCACCTGGTCGTTGAATGCAAATTGGTGGGCCAAATGGACTTTTCTTTGCTCATGTTAAAACAAAATCTTCAATGTTCCAGTTAGAATATATCGGTTCATAGTGTACCCAAGTGCCCAAATTCATTTGGGTTGAATCCAAAACCCAACACATTATGATAATGAGTGAGGATGAATCCAAAACTCGACACATTATGAAAATTACAAAATAGTACGAAAAATATTAATAAATAGAAAAATATCAAACCTCAACTCAATTTGAGAATATTAACTTGAATACCCAGCGAAGAGAGATCCCATTTATTGTTTTCAATAGTGTTAGAATCCCATTTATTGTTGAAAGCCCTTAAGTATGCAATGTGCTCTCCATTGAGACCAATACATTGAATGATAAAATGAATTTAATACCCTAACTAAAGAATGTGAGAATGTAAAAAAAATAACCAATAAAGGGAATACCCAACTACTCCATAGTCTTTACTTAAATGGAATACCATGATTCTATTGATACTCGTATTAAGGTAAATACAATATACAACAACTTTTGGGATTTTTATTAACGTAAAATGAATACCTTCACTAACATTTCTTCTGAGAATGAACAAGATTCCTTCATTCTGCTCAGCCTTGAAGAATATTTATTCCTACATACCTGCATGCACCGACGCACCAGAAAACAACAAACATTTATGATATCCATTTATTTATATATGTATAGGAACAAGAGTATGATATATATGTATAGGTACAAAAGAACGATGGAAACCGATGAAAGTATTAGGAATATTATTATTATTATAACTACCCAACATCATAGTGGTGGTTTGTGGGTTGGTTCCAGAACCATATCTAAATGTCGAGGAATCCACAATATTGAGACTCTCAACTACGTTGACCTCATATTATTTTCTTGCATGAACGTGTTGTATATGTTCTCTGTATAAAACAAAACCAAACGAATAGGATGGCTTGGCTCGAGCTCATTCATTCAAGTAAATGAAGCATATTGGGAGTGTTATTTTAGAATTTATATTCTTTGAATAAATGATTTATTTTATTTTGCACATTTATGAATAAGAGATTAGTGGAGATTTAAAGAAGCATAAATTGCATGCTAAGAGGAATTTGATCGTTTAAAGTTTCAAAGAACATGATTTTGAAGATATTTAGGGATTTGAGTAAGCACGAAAAGAAGTGGAACCTACAATGTCATTTTTTTTTGGTCTATTCTCACATTGTGAGGATAACACAAACAAAAAACGTGTATGTTCTTTGTCTCTCTACAGTCCCATTTTCCTACCTCTACCAAAGTCTCTGCATTCACATTATATTGACAACCAATGAGGGTTTCTGTGAAATCAGCTAGCCAATTTCTATGGTATGGACACTTGGAAATAATGGAGCAAGAGTCAGTTGCAAGCATCAGTTGCAAGAGTCAGTTGTAAGAGTTAGTAGCGTAGTTGAACTCTACTTCACTTAATGTAGATCCTAGTTATTTGTGGTTTGTTGTAATCGACTAAGTAGAGTCGTTTCCTATACAATGATGTAATAAATCCTCATTCAATAATATAGATTGTGAGCGTTGCCTCACTTGTGTTTGTTCTTGCCAAATTCTAAGTTGGTATCAGAGCTGGTTGGAGGAGCTTCAAATTCTCAAAGGAGCTGCAGACGTGAGGTGCGTCAATTTTTGGAAGTCCGCAGGTCCCTCCTCTAGAAGGGTGCCACGGTATACTACTCAAACTTTACGCATGTTTGAAAACCTCAAATTTCCACACTCCAGCTGTGTATTATAGTGCATAAATATTGAAAGATACCCACACTCCAAGTGAATCGTGAGGTGCGGACTCGCCGCACTCTAAGGTAGTGTGAGGTGTGGAAACGCGCAGGTTATTTTCCACGTAGGTCACGTGAGTTTGTATGTGTAAGGCCAGTTTGAGGGCTATGAGAGTGATTTTTCATGATCTGCTCCTATACAAATGTGAATCCACTCAAATTCTGGTGTATCACTATTCTCCAAGCGACGAAATCCACGGATCTTGATATTGTTCCCGGATTTGATATTCTCCATAGATCTGGTGCATCTCACAGCTCATTGAGACTGCCGAAACTCCCTTCTCCTGCTTGTTGAATCAATTCGTGGTTGTAGTGGACGTGAGGACGGGCAGATTGTCGATCTACCATCTTCGCAAATCAGATCTAGTGCAAATCATATCGTAAGAAAATCAGAGTTGCGTGCCACATATTGAAAAAGGGTGCCACGGTTTGCATGAAGTTGACGCGTGATGTTATAGCGTGAGTTTTGGAGCATTGTATAAGGGTGCCACGATTTTCATGAGTTTGATCATTTTGTGAGTGAGGTATAATTTTTTTTTTTAAAGATGAATGTTTATAAATCACTTTATAAATCGTAAGGTGGATGATTAAAAGTGGATGTATGTGTATTAAAAAGGGTTTCTTTTTAAGAAATTTATATTCCTTTTTATACATATGAGTGTGAGTTTTTATATCTGAGTTTTTTTTTTATATATGAGCATGATTGGATATTTTTTATAAGAGAGTAAAACACCTTTGAATCTGTAATTCTAATTGGAGATCGAAGAGGTTGAGGAGATCTGAAGTAAATTGGATCAGGAGATCCATTGGAGAGTCTAGGTAGGATCGGATTGGTGGATCCGAAGACAGAGTGACAGACTGCTCTGCACTCGATGGAAAGTTGCATATCCTTGGTGATTCACTTGCAGAAAATATCTTCCAGCGATGGCGAATCCGCTGGCAGAGACCTACCTCAACGAAGCCAACAAGTTAGATGGCTCAAATTTCATTAACTAGGAATTCAAGATGCAGACCATGATGGAAGGGTACGATGTCTGGACCATTAGAAAGGGAACTGAAGTGAAACCTGTTGCAACTATCAGTGCGACAACAACACAGATCCAAGACTGGGATAAGCGCAAAAACAAGGAAAATGTACTATTACATATGTCTGTTAAAGATAACATAATTCCACATATTAGAGAAGCTAACACTTCTGCTGAAACATGGACAATGCCTAAAGCATTGTATGAAACTAGAAACACAAATCATATTTTGTTCCTGAAAACTAAATTGCTAGGCATTAAGATGGATGGAAATGAATCTGTTAGTTCATTTTTGGGTTGCATTAAAGAGGTGAAAGAAAACCTATGAAATATAGGGGAACTAGTTTCCATCACTGATCTTGTCACTATTACCTTAAATGGTATGCTAGAATATTATCAAATGTTCATAACAGGTCCCACAGTAAGGGAGAAACATCCTATTTTTGAAGAATTGACAGGAATTTTGCTACAAGAGGAAGAGAGGCGTGGGAATTTGAAGACTCGGAATTCAGATTTGGCACTATGGTCAAATAAGAGATCCATGAAAGGGAGATCAGGAGAAAGAAGCTGAGGAGGCAGTTCATCGCAGAGAAGACAATCTCCAAGGCCGAATCAAGGTATGCAATCTAACAGGACTGAGTCAAAGAGTTGGTTTTATTGTGGTCGACCTGGACATATTATTAGAGACTATCATAAGAATAAGAGTGATGAGTCTAGGAATAAACCTAGAACACATTCAGGTCATTATGAAGAAAAATCTTCAAATCATGATCTCATATTATTCATTGCTAGTGATGATATTGATGAACCCCCAAATTTTGATTCACGGGATCTTAGGATGTTTGTGTCTAATGCTACTTTATCTGTTGAAACAGATGATTTTGATGCCTTGTTTTTGGACTCCGAAGCATCAATACATATGACATTTAATAAGGTGTGGTACACTAATTTTAAAGAAACACATAATGGAGCCATCATATATCTTGGAGATGGCCACGCTCATTAGATCAAGGGATATGGAGACATTCCTGTGACATTGTCAAATGGTACTATTTGTCACATTCACAATGTTGTTTATGTACCAGGGATAAAGAAAAAAATGATCTCTGTGTCCACCATCACAGATCAAAACTTGAAGGTTGAATTCTTCAAGAATTATTGCATAGTGAAGGATCTGCTGGACCAATTCAAAACTGTTGCAACGAGAGTTAGAGCAGGAGGCCTATACAAACTTGTTGTTACCAAAAAATCACATCACACATTGACTTCTACAACTATGCCAACAGAGAGTCTTTGGAATCAAAAGTATGGACACATCAATCATCCTGATTTATTATTATTACATAAAAGAATATGGTTGAAGGACCTCCCATGTTAAAGAATGAGAATGTTGCTTGTGATGGATGTGCATTAGGAAATATGCACAGAGATGAATTCCTCTCTAATCCTGATTTGAAGCATGAGTTTTGGAGCATTGTATAAGGGTGCCATGATTTGCATGATTTTGATCATTTCGTGAGTGAGGTATAAACTTTTTTTTTTAAAGGTGAATGTTTATAAATCACTTTATAAATCATAAGGTGGATGATTAAAAGTGGATGCATGTGTATTAAAATGGGTTTTGCTTTAAGAAATTTATATTCCTTTTTATACATATGAGTGTGAGTTTTTCTATGTGAGTTTTTTTTTATATATGAGCATGATTGGATATTTTTTGTAAGAGAGTAAAACATCTTTGAATCTTCAATTCTAACTGGAGATCAAATAGGTTGAGGATATATGAAGTGCATTGCATCAGGAGATCCATTGGAGAGTCTAGGTAGGATCGGATTGGTGGATCCGAAGGCAGAGTGACGGACTGCTCAACACTCGACATAAAGTTGCATATCCTTGGTGATTCACTTGCAGAAAATATCTTGTAGCGATGGCGAATCCACTGGAAGAGACCTACCTCAATGAAGCCAAAAAGTTAGATGGCTCGAATTTCATTAACTAGAAGCATACAGAATTCGAGCCATCTAACTTTGAAGCCTCAGAATTCAGATTTGGCACTGTGGTCAAATAAGAGATCCGCGAGAGGGAGATTAGGAGAAAGAGGCAGAGGAGGCAGTTCATCGCAGAGAAGCAGTTCATCGTAGAGAGGACAATCTACAAGGCCAAATCAAGGTAGGAAATTTAACATGATTGAGTCAAAGAGTTGTTTTTATTGTGGTCAACCTGGACATATTATTAGAGACTGTCATAAGAAGAAGAGTGATGAAGATAGGAATAAACCTAGAACACATTCAGGTCATTATACAGAAAAATCTTCAAATCATGATCTCAGATTATTCATTGCCAATGATGATATTGATGAATCCCCAAATTTTGATTCACAGAATCTTAGGATGTTTGTGTCTAACACTGCATTATCTGCTGAAATAGATGATTCTGATGCCTGGTTTGTGGACTCCAGAGAATCAATACATATGACATGTAATAAGGTGTGGTACACTACTTTTAAAGAAACACAGAATGGAGCCAACATATATCTTGGAGATGAACGTGCTCATCAGATCAAGGGATATGGAGACATTCTCGTGACATTGTTGAATGGTACTATTTGTCACATTCACAATGTTGTTTATGTACCAAGGATAAAGAAACAATTAATCTCTGTGTCCACCATCATAGATTAGAACTTGAAGGTTGAATTCTTCAAGAATTATTGCATAGTAAAGGATCTTCTAGACCAATTCAAAACTATTTCAAAGAAAGTCAGAGCAGGAAGCCTATACAAACTTGATGTTACCAGAAAAGCACATCACACATTGACTTTTGCAACTATGCCAACAAAGAGTCTTTGGCATCAAAGGTATGGACACATCAATCATCCTAATTTATTATTATTATAGAAAAAGAATATGGTTGAAGGACTTCCCATGTTAAAGAATAAGAATGTTGCTTGTGATGGATGTGAATTAGGAAAGATGCACAGAGATGAATTCCCCTCTAATCCTGATAGGAAAAAGAGAGATGTGTTAGATCTTGTGCATATTGATGTTTGTGGGCCTATGCAGAATAGGTCTTTAGGAGGTGCATTTTACTTTCTGTTATTTATTGATGATTGCATGAGATACACATGGGTTTATTTCCTTAGAAGAAAAAGTGATGTTTTCGAGTACTTTAAGGAATTCAGAACCATGGTGGAAAAGCAGATAGGAAAATCCATCAAAATCCTCCGTTTAGACAAGGGGGAGAGTATAGATCACGAGACTTCATCTAATATTGCAAAGATCATGGAATAGTACAACAGTTTACAGTACCTCACACTCCACAACAGAAGGGAGTCACTGAAAGGAAAAATAGAACTCTGGTAGAGTGTGCACGCAGTATGATGAAAGGTAAGAATATCTCTAATGCATTTTGGGATGAAGCCATAAATATTGCAGTTTATTTAAAGAATAGAAGTCCAACAAGGTGTCTTGATAATGTTACTCCTTTCGAAGCCTTGCATGGTTCCAAACCCGCAGTTCATAATTTAAAAGTATTTGGGTGTAAGGATTTTGCTCATATTACAAAGGAGAATAGGAACAAATTGGATGCTAAAGCCATTAAATGTGTTTTCATTGGGTACTGTTCTGAATTCAAAGAATAAAAACTGTTTGATCCTTCTACTCACAAATTATTTGCGAGTAAAGATGTACTTTTTCATGAGCTGGAAGAAGGAAATCATGACAACAACAATCATGAGGAATGACATAGACTTCTTGATGAAGGAGTTAAAGAAGAGAAACAACAACCATCACATCAGAAGCCATCACAGCAGTAGCCACAACCGCAGTGACACTAGCAGCAAGAAGGACTCAGTGATATGGACACTTCAAGCAGTCACAGTTCACCTAGTGGTGAAGATAGATCTTCACAAAGTGGGGAGGAAGATAATCAGTTGAGAAGATCTTCACGACAGGTTTAGCTCCCTGAGAGGTATAGAGACTATGCCCTAATGAGTAGCAATTCAAATGTCATAGAAACCATGAGTTTTAATGAAGCCAATGAACATGATGAATGGCAAAATGCAATGAAGGAAGAATATGAATCTATAATGAAAAAAAATACTTGGGAATTGACTGAATTGCCTAAACATAAGAAGCCCATTGGATGCAAATGGATATACAAACTCAAGTTTAAATCAGATGGTAGTATAGACAAATATAAGGCTAGATTGGTTGCAAAGGGGTATTCACAAACATAAGGTATTGATTATGCTAAAACATTTGCACCAGTAGCTAAATTGAATACTATCAGATTGTTAATTTCTTTAGCTACAAAGTACCATTGGAAGCTACACTAGTTAGATGTTAAATCTGCATTTTTGAACGATGAGTTAAAGGAAGCGGTTTACTTTACTCAACCTGAAGGGTTTGTGGAACAAGGGAAAGAACACTTAGTGTGCAAGTTAAAGAAAACATTGTATGGACTAAAACATGCACCTAGGTCATGGTATGAGAAGATAGACTCTTTCTTTCTTCAACAGGGTTTTATGAGGAGAAAAAGTGATCCAAATCTGTATACCAAATTTTATGAGCAGGAGTATATAGTATTGATTTCCTTATATGTTGATGATTTGATAATTACAGGAAATGTAGAGAAAATAATTGATGAAATCAAGGAGAAGTTGTCACAAGTTTTCGAAATGAAAGAGCTTGGTGAGTTACATTACTGCCTAGTTTTTGAAGTTTGGATAAATGCAGGCCAAACTTTTGTTTGTTAGAGTAAGTATGTCATAGAAGTACTTAAGAGATTCAAAATGGATCAGTGTACATCTTCTATTGTTCCCATGCAACAGAATGTGAAACTTTCTTGTGATGATGGTTCGAAGAAGGTGAATGGCACTATGTATAGACAGATGGTGGGTAGTTTGAATTATCTCACCACAACCAGATTTGATATTGCATATTCTGTGAGTGTGTTAAGTCAGTTTATGGCGAAACCTCATGAAATTTATTGGAATCCAAAAAAGTTGGTACTCATGTATCTAAAAGGAACACTTGATTATGGTATTAAATATATTGATGCATCTGATGTTGATTTGACAGGTTACTCAGATTCTGATTGGGCTGGCAATCCGGATGATCAAAGATCAATAACTGGATATGCATTTGGCATTGGATCTGGGGTTGTTTCATGGAGCAGTAAAAAGCAGCCTACTGTATCTTTGTCTTCCACTGAAGTAGAATATAAATCATTGTGTGCAACAACTTATGAAGTTGTTTGGTTGAAAAGACTTCTTCAAGATGTTGCAGAAGAACAAAAAGAACCTACAATGATCAAATGTGATAATCAAAGTTCAATCAAGCTGGCAAATAATCATATTTATCATGCACGAACAAAGCATGTTGATGCTCAATTTCATTTTGTTAGAGAAAAGTTGCAGTCAAATGAAATAGCTCTTATGTATTGTAATACTTGTGAAAATGTTGTTGATATTTTCACTAAGCCTATTGGAAAGATTAAGTTTGAGTTGTTTAGGGAGATGTTAGGTGTAGAAGTCAATCCATTCTCCATTAAGGGGGAGACTTGGAAATAATGGAGAAAGAGTAAGTTGCAAGCATCAGTTGCAAGAGTCGGTAGCGTAGTTGAACTACTTCACTTAATGTAAATCCTAGTTATATGTGGTTTGTTGTAATCGACTAAGTAGAGTCGTTTCCTATATAATGATGTAATCAGTCCTCATTCAATAATATAGATTGTGAGCATTGCCTCACCTGTATTTGTTCTTGCCAAATTCTATGTTGGACTTCAGTGACTGTGAGTTTTCTCATAAATCTTTCTATTATGAAAAAACTTTTATTGTTCTATGTATTTTATTTACTAATTTTTTATTGAAAGACCAAACAAGTTAGCACATGTAATCATATATGGGAATTTCAAGCTTTTTCCTTTAAAACCAAAAGCAAGGAGACATTATGTTTCAAGTTTTTTCCTTTAAAACGTGGATATATCCCTGTTTTGGAAAGACGATAACGATACAAGTAGAAAGCGTATCCACCAAGCTACCCTTTTTATTTTAGAGTTTCATTAATTTATACGTACTTCATATTAAAAAAATACATGTTTGATTGTAGAACAAAAGCCGACGTCAATCTTTCTTTGCAGGAAAGGGTTATATAAGGATCCAATCATATCATTTCACTATGTTAAACACAATGTGCGTTAAGAAAAAAACATGTTTGAATGTAAAACAAAAGATTATACATGGTTAAGAAGGTGCACAATGTCAAGGTGGAAGGTAGGCTTCCAAATCCCTCTGGAGGCCTTTATGAGGTTTATCATCGCGGGTATGTTCCTTGTTGTGTGTAGACAGACTATGATTCTGACGTCGTCCTTTTACGAAGATCACAAATACTTCATGATTCATAACTTAGAAAAATAGAAGTAAATATCCGGATCAAGATTTATCTCATCCCCTCAAATCCAAAACCTCAAAAAATTCTGGGAAAAATTCCAAACCTACTTGCTAGGGTTCTGTCCCTAGCAGCGCATCTACATGCTTGGAGCCATCACTGTGTTTTAGAAGCCTAGTGTTCTGGAGCAACATCCATCAATTTCCATATGTGTATCTAAACAAAAGTTAATATCTGGATCAAGATTTATCTCATCCTCTCAAATCCAAAACCTCAACAATTTTTGATAAAAACTCCAAACGTAGATGCTAGGGTTTTTTCCTTAGTCGCACATATACATGCTTGGAGCCATCACTGTGTTTGGGGAGCCGAGGGTTCTTAAGCAACGTCCATCAGCATCCATACTTCACACACTTGTCTAAATCTGAACTGTCTCGATGCTCAGTGGAATCGAGTAACTCATTTTCGCTCCTCGTATACTCTGAGGTCAAACCTGAAACACCTTTGGAACATGGCATCATCTGGGTTAATTGAAAGCCCTGAAACGCCTTTGGAATGTGGTATGATCTGGTTTAATTGAAATCCCTGAAACACATCTAGAATGTGGCATCGCATGGGTTAATTGAAACGTCCATCATGAAAGGGTTTAACGGACATTCTACTAAGTTAATCACAATCAACTATTAATTAATTAAACATGACATTCATTTGATTATGAGAATAATTTTTTAATATGATTAAGTAAATGTGAAAAAGTAAATACATAAAAATATACCTTTATCAAAACTAAAATATTATACCTTTATCAAAGCTAAAATATTAATGGTTGAAATCACAACCCTCCATATATTATTGCTACAAAACATATTTTATCCATATTTAATCATTTCCGTACAAAATACATTAATAACTAAAATCTTATTAAATGGTATACTCCTCTCGTCATAACAAATCAATACCTTAAAACTTTAACCAAATTCAAAAATGAATTCCGTTTCCTATAAGATTGGCTTCCTGAGTACGAAGATGTGTGCTTTCTTTAAAAATATGAAATAATGAGGATGTCTCAGTGCCCACCCACTGAATCGTTTTACCTTTTTTTGGACGCACGCAAGCTCGACCTCTTTTTTGGAAAAGTAAAGTCCGCCTGTAAGCCTGTGGAATAGAGTTCAGGAACACGCGTTTTTACTCTGCATTGTAATCTTCATTCTGTATCCAGGATGTCGGAGGTGCAAACCCCAACATCTACCGGTAGTGAGATTCTGATTTCAAGGGATGCAAAGCCCGCCTCGTTCCCGTTGGGCATGAGATTACTGTGCGGAATTTTCAGTTCCGTGAGCAAATTGGCGAGGAGGAAGGACGGAACCTTCAACCGGAGGATCATGAACTGGATCGAGTACAAATCCCGCGCAAATAGCACGCCCACCCGCGGGGTTTATACTAAGGACGTCGTCATCGATGCCCAGACAGGAGTGCAGGTTCGTCTCTTCGTTCCCGTCGAGAGTGCGGAGAAGCCGTTGCCCGTCGTCTTCTACTTCCATGGTGGAGGGTTTGCTACCTAGTCTTCCGGTTTTCTGCTATACGACATTTTCTGCAGGCGATTGGCCAGGAGAGGCAGAGTCTTAGTGATCTCCGTGGATTACAGGCGATCTCCCGAGCACCGATTTCCCATTCCGTACGACGATTGTGTCAGGGCCATCAGATTATTCAGCTCGGGCAACGGTAAGGCCCATTTGCCGGCCCATGCTGATTTATCTCGTTGCTTTCTAATGGGCGATAGCGCAGGCGGGAACATAGTTCACCATGTGGGCTGCAGGATCTCGGCGGCAGTGGCGGAGGAAGAGACGATGAGCGGTGTGAGAATAGTGGGTCATGTATTGTTGCAGCCATTCTTTGGCGGAGAAAAGAGGACGCCGTCGGAACTGAGGCTTGTAGCGTCTCCCATCCTGAATATGGAGAATACCGACTGGCATTGGAAGGCGTTTCTGCCAGTGGGCGCCAACAGGGATCATCCCGCCGCCAATGTGTTTGGGCCGAATGCCCCCGATATCTCCGCCCTGCCTCTCCCTCCCACATTGGTCGTGGTGGGAGGCCATGATCCGCTCCAGGATTGGCAGCTCGGATATGTTGAGCATCTGAGGAAGATTAAGAAGGACGTTGAGCTTCTCTTCTACGGTGAGGGCATCCATGCTTTTCATATTTTTAACCAGATCGATGTCTCTTCAAAACTCATCTCTGACCTTCATTCTTTCATGACAAGATGCTCTGATAAATAAATGCAATCCCTGGTTCAAAGATCAAACCTCACGGTCTAAATGCCAAAATCTAAAGGTCTGTTACAATTTTTATAGGGAAAGTTTAAGGTTTGGAGTCGTAAATTAGTAAAGGCATTTCTCTCCATTGTGTTTATACTACTTTAATACAACCAAAATTGTGCATTTTTTTTATTTGCAAGTGTGGATGAATTAATTTTTAATATAATATTGATTTGTAAGTGTGTATGAATTAAATTTTTTTATAGTTTATTATGGATTTGTGTAGTTTGTTATGTTAAAGTGGATTTGTAATTTTTTTAAGAGGTTACAGGTTTAAATTTAGAGGGGGTAGGGTATGTATACCTTCGTAGACTTTACCAGTTAAATCGTTGGGCGGAGGGAGTCCCTTGTTCCACAAACAAGGGGGTCTCATACACCAATTTAGTGTGCTGACTTGACCTTGACCTTAAAAATAAATTATTATTATTATTATTATTATTATTAAATTTTGTAACTTTTTATAGATTTGTGTAATTTATTATGTTAAAGTGGATTTATAATCTGATATTTGTACTATTTCCATACATCATTAAATTTGGTAGTTTATAATGGATTTGTATTGCAGTAATATAATATTATAAGTATTAAATTTTGTAATTTTAATCTGTTACAATTTTGTTTGTATTATTTTAATACATAATTGTAGTTTATAGTGGATTTGTACTGATAATACAATATTAAATAAGAATTATTAAATTTTAAAGATTGTTATAGATTTGTGTAATTTATTATTTTAAAGTGGATTTGTAATTTATCTTATGTTTGTGGTATTTTAATACAATATTAACTTTTGTAGTTTATATAACTTAAAGTGGTTTTGTACTTAATTATGTTTGTAATATTTTAATATATCATTAAATTTTGTAGCTTATATAATTTATAGCCTGTTTAATGATTAAAAGTATGTGGGCACATACGGTTTCTTCTTTAATCGATTGTCTCCATGAAAGATGAAGCGAGACGAGACATCGCGGCTAGGGTCCAAACCCTAGCCTCCTCTCTCTGTACTCGAGTGTAGGGACGCGATTTGCAGCAGCCGTGCACCCAGGGTTCGGCTCCCAACGATACGCCTGTGTTTGCATGTGCTTTGGAGTAGCAGTCTGGTCCAGGACAGCGTTTCAGCGTCCTGCCTGAGCGTGCACGCGATCTGGAGAAGCGTCCTGCCTGAGCGAGCACGCGAGAGAAGCGGTTTTAGCCTCAGCTAGCAGGAGGCCGTGGGTTTGATTGCAGGGACGCGGCTAGCAGCGACCAAGGTATCCAGGGCCGCGGATCAATGCAAGGGCGCGTTTTCTGAA
>ML781654.1:316183-335106 GCA_009831015.1 Picea engelmannii | reverse complement strand
TGTTGGATATTGTTAGGTGTTTTTCCCCTCTCACCATTGAAATAATTTACCTCACAAATACTAAGATTTGTATGTCATTATGAAAGATACATGAGTGGAGTATCAAGCTATTGATGCATGTTTCAATGATCATATTATATATTATGGTTAATAGAAAACAAAAATGTAATACCCTCAATGTGGAATTAGTAGATATCAAACTGATTAAGTAACAAATAAGGTACCTCGTAAGGTTCTTCGTCATATTCACATAATTTCATATTTGAAATTATTGTTTAGGTGCAAAAACATAGGACAATTTATAGTTTACCATGTATGGAACATAAGTGAAGATGGTGTTTTGTGAATTCATGCATATGGAAATGCATTTAGGAACATTAAATAAATCCAATTTCAAATGAAGAACCTCATAATGTTAGCCATTAATTGACCGTTGAAGGTGTCAATCCATTTGGAAAACTCAGATCTGTCTACCCAGTGTGGCCTATTTTTGTTATAAACAATAACCTTCCTCCTTGAATGTCAATAAAGAGGGAGCACACAATGTTTCATTTTTTTTAAACTAAAAATCCATTGATATTTATCTATTATATACAAAAGAGTTACAACATATATGGGGGAATCTACCAAAAATGAAACTAGATTCTTGACCCAACAAAATTTAACCATGATTTCAAACATATTTCATCTGTTTTCAGATACCACATTTTACTATCTATCTAAAAGCTATTCATAAAATTCCTACGACTATCTGTCCGAGCTATATGTATTATAGTTCTAATAACAGGTCTGCAAATATAAAAAAGCCACATGATAGAACCTTAATCAAACCAGGCATCCCTACACTAGCCCTACATGGTGTTGTGATTTTTGCATGTCACCCATGGGGTATGCAACCTGCTCGGATGTGTCCACATCAATTGGGTATTTTTTTTATCCTAGTGGACTCAGCGTACCTTCACCCTCCTCCTATTGCTCTGGTTGTTGGCTAGTTGAAGACACCTTGAAATAAATGTGATACTAAGACTGACATAATAATTCAAATTTACCTTCCAGCATGTGAATTATGTGTAGAATATCTCCCTTCTCTCTCTTATTCCTTTGCAAATCCTTCCCTACCATTGCATTAATGATTTGATATGTCTCATTGATTTTAAAGTACTTGGTATCCCTCATCATTGCGTAGAAAGGGTCATTTACCCAATATCACAACTCCTCCAAGATATCCTTTTCAGAAGTAGCTATCCTTTGGACATGAACCGCTTCCTCTCCCTCTTAAACTTATTTTTTCTCTTATTCAAAGCATAGTTCTTGGTAATGGTTTCTTGAATCCAAATCCCCATGGATTTCCCTTGTGTTAGATATTGTACCCTGGGACAAGATGTTTCATTCTTCTTCTCCCCCCTACGACTCTCCCTCCCCTTATTTCAAGATTTCCTGGCCATCCTCGAAATTTTCCACACCTGCTAGCCACTAAAATAGGTTTTCTTCACAAGAAAATTCCTACACGGGAAAAACCCCAACTCCCTCCTTTGTCTTGCACCTGGCACAACTCCCTCCCCTTTGAAGTTTTATGCCACCCAATCACTCTGCTTTCCCTGGGTTCCACAACTCTAGTTATCTCCTGATTGGCTTGCCCAAATTACCCCCTCATGCCAAAACCCTACATTCTTCCATGTCCAAGATTCTTAGAAGGTTCCCTCATAGGTTCACCAACTCCCAGTTAAAGAAAACCAAGATAGCACCATCAAAACCAAAATTCCTACTCCTCTCCTCATTTTTTAATAAAGCCTCAAAGTACTCCCCATATTCTCTTCCTGAAGGTTCAATTTACTCCTTGCTAAGTGTTGTGTACCACCTCTAATAAAAACACCTTTCAATAAAATGGCTCTCATAATTTCCCACGACACATTTTGTAGGTACCTTCTCTCTTAGCTCGCTTATTGTCGTCGTCGACCTCCATGCCATATCATCCAACACTCCTACAGTTGTCTAGTACCACCTTGTTAACACATCGAGGTCCTTCGCTAGCATGAGGGATTGGTCAGTTCCAATGAATGTTACCCCTTCTACTAGTATATTTTACATTATTCAACCATATCTTGTAGGTTTTCAAACAAAGGATAAATTTACATGTCCGTTTCGTGGTCCCAAAATGATATCCCGACATTCAAAAAGTTCATAAAATGAAACATTTGATGACTATAGGTACTTCCTCCCTAAGAACCATATGTTTTGAATCACTGGAGAAAAAAAAACCAACAACAACAATAACAACAATGTTTTAATGGGAAGGAAGAGATTAGAATAAAACCATAAAGAATGACACCTCAACTATGGAAATTAGAATATAATATGATCGATCATCAAGGTAAGGAAATGGTTTATGTATCAACATATGTAACATTATACAGTTTTATTTGTATTCAATTATTTTTACCATACATAATAGTCATTTTGTTTCATTTATGTTTCATAAAAGTTGTTAATTCATTAGTCGACTTCCACTAGGAATGGAAAGATACTCCATCCAATTTAGTAGGTTTTCCTACTATGAGAAGCCACAAGTAGCTCATTTGTTTGATACGATGCATATAACAATAAGGTTGCAAAAACATTATGGACAATGTTAGATGGAAGGGGTAACAAAGATAAAATCATCAAATTTTTTAGTGACATTCTGGAAGTCGATCATGTAATGTGAAATCTAATTCAATATTCTTCTAATGATGGATAACTAGAAAATATTCCATGGTTATTTATAGAGAAATATATCAATGTTTTAAACTTGAAATCATTCAAAAAATTAAATTTCCTACTGGTTTTGTAACATCCCCCAACCCAGCTGAGGTCCATTATGTGCGAAATACTCATAAAAACTAAAATTTCTTGTTATCTAATTAGTTTCTTGTAGCTTCTAGCTACAAATTACAACCAGATCTAGCTATTGTCTATTACCATAAATTAGATGCATTTACAACATGATAGAATCACACATGACTATAGTGAATAACTCAACACAATAACATATAAATTATGATTAAACACAAAGTTCATGCACAACAATTTAACTCGTAAATACAAATAGAAGCAAGATAAACACTTATCTTTTATAATCAGTCGTGCAACCATTTTCTTGGGATGGACGTTCCACCCAAACATAGACTTGTTGTTCCAAATCTCAATAACAGGTCACCCCCTATTTCAGGACATAAATACACAAAAGAGGGTGGTCTCTCACTATCCACTCACAACTCAAAATCCCACAAGCCACTGATATTCTCCTGCAATTATCCCTATTTTCCACTAGCTCTCTTCATCTCAACCTACCCAACCCAAGGAATGTACCCCTTCACTGATCTCAGTCCCTCCGACGTCACATTCGTTTATCAGAGTCTCTCTAGCACAAGTAACCAAGAATCTCTCAACTGAGAACTCAAGGTAACTCACTGCTAGGAAAACTACCAACAAAAACAACAACAAGCACATGTTGTTACAGTGAAACTCACACAAGATTTCACTCTTTATGCCTGACAACCTAGCTCTTCAATATACAACTCCAAAATGCTCCAAAAACGCTCCAACATGCTTTAGAATTTTCCCTCAATGGTTGTCTCAGCTCCAAGCTCTCTTTTATGCACTCTACCACTTCCTCATGCCAAAAATATTGACTATCTAAAATTTTTGTTGTTGCCCATATGAATTTCCTCTCTTTGACTTTCCTTTATTGACTCACAACTTCTCCAAGTTGATTGGACTCAGTCCCCATTCTCCCAATAACTATGGGATGCCACTTCTCACACCTACCCTCTTACATGAATTCAATGATTAGCTTTGGGAACACTCAATAAAAAAGTAGAGTTTAATACATAGTCATAATAAAATTCATGAATGTGGGTGGAATTAATAGACATGGGTAATTCCCCCTTGGACCCTCTAACACACCTATTTCTCTTAGCTTGTAATTAATCATAAATTATGATTTCCATGCAATGGCTTGAAAATATTGTAAATGTATTATTGTTTAATTGTAAACATCAACAATTGACTGGTGGGTGAAGCCTTAAAGTATCAGCCATGATATCACTAGATGAATGAGGGGAGGTTCTATTAAGATTAAAGGACCCCAAGCCACCCTGCGGAAATATTAATTGGAAACATTCATATTATTTTCATTTAGCCTTGATATCAAGACAAGTCAATTAATGAGGAGGGGTTGGTAGTTGAACAACCAACTTCCCCCATGAATGCGGGTATGGGAAATCTATCTACCCGAGGTACAACATAGTACCATTTTATGCAGCTATATTGACCCAGGAGTTTCGGGGGACAGAGGGAGAAAAATGATAGTTCGATTGCCTTTGTGAAAGAGGCGTGCGACCTAGATATGAAAAGAGGGAGAACTAGAAGAGAGTTTGTGCCTCTAAGGAAGATAGTTTTTGAAACGAATGCATGAGTGCATGCAATAGAATGATTGGAGAACCTGTAGAAGAGTCCAAGCTGGAGCATGGAAGACCTGAAACCAAATTGAGTTAAGAGGGCCATAAGCTTTATTATGGGAACGCATCTGATAAACCTCGAAGAGGCTTGGGCTAGGTGACTATAAGGGAAAATCTCTACCAAAAGTAGAGTGAAGGAGAGTGACCTTCAAATCTTATTGAGAACCTGAGAGAGATTCCCTAGTGGTATCATGGCTTGGCACAGGGGTGGCCAGAATGCTAAGAGTGAATGCATCTGAGCCTATGCTTGGGTGTAAATGTGAACACCCATAGTCAATTGGTTGGCTATCAATTATAATAGATAAGTATTCCATAGAATCTGTGTAATTGAATTGAAATGCATGATTGGATGCTTGTACTTTCACTATGCATATAAATATTTGATTTATAGTGATCATGCTTATTGTATTTGCAAACTCCTTCATTTAAGTGATGGTAGGATGGAAAGAACAATCCATGTCCTATACAACTGAATACAATCGTTCTGTAATGTTCTGAGATTAAAAAAATGAACTTATTTTATCATTCCCACATACTATATATATATATATATATATATATATATATATATATATATATATATATATATATATATATATATATATGTATGTATGTATGTATGTATGTATGTATGTATGTATGTATGTATCATTGTGATGGGAAATTCATGAATGGAAACTAGGATCATAAGCTAATAGTTGAATGTAAGGAAAAGAGCCCAAAGAAAAATCATTGAATTGTCTAAGTCCTTAATTGGATGAAACACCATGTTTCGAGCTCAAAGGAATCACAACCATTGGATCGACGAAGTGAATAGATCCAGACCCACCATCGGGGTAGGTTACCATGCCTATAGAGAATGTACCTGAGTTAATTTAGACTGTTAATTGGGGATTAACCTTTGTTATAGATCATTGTGGTCTCATTTAAGTGATATTTTAAGGATAGGTAACGTCAACATGATGTACCATAATGACCCAGAACACCAATGTGTCCAAAATTTGATAGGTGTTATCTTGTGAATGGAAATAGGTAATTGTTCGGTGGGCCATAACACAGACCCCTTGGGAGAAATATGTATTAGACCTTTGTTTTAGCCTTGGACATCGGATCAAAATTTTAAAATATCTCGACTGTTGATCGGAGTATTTCTGGGATGTGATCTCGGTCGTTGATCGATGTGGAAGCCCTTAGATGTTGATGTGAGGAGGTACATAATTGTAAGTTCATGAGTCCACAAGTCCACGTAGATGAAAAAGTGGCTAAGTGTTGAGACTCTTCGAATGAATTTATGAAGGGAAGAATTATGCATTCGTGAGTCCACGAGTCCTCATAGATGGAAAAATAATCTAAGTGTGATACTTTTCGGGCGGACTTATGAAAGGAATAATTATGCATTCATGAGTCTGCGTAGATGGAAAAATAATCTAAGTGTTGATACTTTTCAGGTGGACTTAGGAAAGGAATAATTATGCATGCGCGAGTCCATGCGTCCGCATAGATGGAAAAATGAATAAGTGTGAGGCTTTTGGATGAACTTATGAAGAGGATGTACACAATTGTATGTCCAAAATTCCACGAGTCTGCGTAGATGGAAAAGTGGCTAATTGTTGAAACTCTTTAGATGAACTTATGAAAGGAAGCATTTTGCATTAAGAAGTCCACGAGTCCATAAGATTGCAAGTCCATGAGTCTGCGAAGGAAAAAGAAGAGAAGTGTTGGGGGAGGGCCCATGAAGAGTATGAATATAGACCATGAGTCTGCAAGATCGTCGCCCACAAGTTTGTGAATACAATAGGGTGGTTATGATGTGATTAGGATGGAAGATTTCCATTACTAACATGATGACAAGCTGAGTGGAATTTCACCATGACATGCTAGGATAGTGCCACGTCAAGACCCAGGTGTTGCCACATCAACTGACATGGAAAGAGAAACGTTACGTGGATGCCACGTGACAGTGAGAGATATTTTGTCTATGAAAACCAAGAACTTTGGGAGGTCATATATTTTATTCCATATAACAATTCTGAGTGAATTTACCATCATTGGAAATCTCTTGACGAGTAAAAGAGGATGGATCTATGATAAAGAATATTTAAGGTCGATAGAAGAAGCGAAAAGTTAATACCCCGCCCCTTAAAAAGGTACTTAGGGGTCGGTTCTGTTACAAAGTGATATTAGAGAAGGAAAAAACACTTGGCCTACTTGTGCTCATCAACAAGTCAAATAAAATTCTTCTTAGAAAACTTTTAAGGGGAAGGGCATTCTACCCTACCCTATCTGTCAGAGTAGGCTACAACACTAGGCCTAGATGGGTTGGAGATCAGTAATAGGATTGGTATATCAAAATTTAGAAGATCTTGTTGAAAGGTGTTCCTACCTTTAAAGGATTGTTCATTATTTGCACGAGTCCCTTGAGGATGGAGGACAACATATTGGAATCACCATGGAAACCCTGGCTGAATTATAGTAGGGGAAGTTATATTTTCCCTTTGACAAATTGATGACTACTCTTACAATTGTTTATAGGAATTATTGGTAAAACCTAAATGAAAATGGAAGAGGTGGCGAAAATCTTGCTATGTAGTTGCCTGAACCCAAACAGGGAACATGGGATGAGTTGTTTTTCTAAGTGTAATAATGTCTATCTACTAGGGTAGGCAGATTATCTTTGATTAAGATGGATGATTATATAAGGGTTGATGCCCTTATGGAAAATTCCTTTTGCTTAAAGGAAATTGGTATGGATTGATGGAATCTGTAGCAATAATAGTTACTTCTTTAATAAAATATTAAACCCTGTATATTTGTATGATCCCTCATGATCAGAGGACTGGTGGAAAATTTGTAAGGTCAGTTTTATTTGACCTATAATAAATGAAGAAAATGGTTTTTGGAGAATAAACCAGTTAATCAATTAAAAAGGAGTCCTTTAGACTATTGTTAGACCTAGTGGGAGAGGTAAAGAGATATGAACACATGAGCAAGTTTATGATTCTCATGGATATAATAAGAGAATGTATATACCTATTAATCTAAGGACATGTATGAGCATGTGAATACAAATGGAAAATATTTGGAATACATATGCATTGTAAGAATGGATAAAGTGCTTGGGGCACGAGGATATGCCAAAATGCATATGGAAAATATTGAGCATGTGTATAACATGCATGTAAGCTTAGTATAGTCTGTTATTGGATGTAAAACATGGTGATGTAATGGATCATATGGTTAATGATGATCTAAGTATAGAATCATAAGTAAAGTGTCGATGATATTTATTACATATTACCCTATGCGAATAAAGTATAAGGGTTAATGAATTGTTGATTCTAAATGGAGTAAAGGAAGTGTTGGGGAATTTCTAGATGACCAATGGGTCAGACTAACATCTAGAGGTGGATGGTAGCCATAACAATATGGCTTGGTGTGCTTAAGTTGTAGTGAGAGGGAATCTATAAAATGATTTCCTTGATAATAAAAAAGGTCTATTGACCAAGAATGGTCAGAGGCATGAAGAGAAGCTTGATAAGTTGTCATGTTTCTTGGGGCACTATTTAAATTTCCTAGATTGTATTTTTGGTTGGTTGCATACTGATATAGAAGTTTAGGAAAGAGTTTTATCTTGTTGGATGTTGTCATATGAAAAGGGAAACATAATTACGAATATGTCTATGAGACTTTCCATGTGAATATCATGTGAATGAATCTAAACTCTCAAAAGAGAGGGAAACATGGTGTTGAGTATTCCTATAGAGACTTGTCATAAGAATGGTTGTAAGATCTATGGGAGGAAGGATTTGGAAGTTTGAAATTCCCATGTGTAAGAATGACATCAAAAAAGGTGCAATCGTGAGCTTGGATGTTGAACTTCGATAGATGTAAATGGATGGTTGAGTGCATGAATGGAATGTATTATAAGGTTGCCTAGTATGAAGAAAGAAATGAATAGGTTTGTGAGACTAGCCATGAGGATGGTTGTAAATTCTCTTTAAATAATAATGATAATAAGACCCAATAATAGGAATGGATGAGGTAAAAAGGTGCAAGTGATGCACCAACATACATGTAAAGGTACATTTACATGCTTAAAGGTATGATATGAATGTCATAATAAGTGAAATGTGAGGAAATATGTGTACTTGTCAGATCTAAATAATACCATGGATACTTGGATGACCCCATGATGGAAGGGTCTGATTTTTCTTGATGAAATAATAGCTCGAGGGGGATGTGTTCCCTTTTTCCCGAGGAAAAGATAGTATACATTGATGCAAAGGTAAATGAGTAGGGGTGTTTTGTTGCCATTATAAAACAAAATGTGAGTGTGCTTTTAAAAGACTACATATGAATGATTGTGAACAATCATGAACAAATCAATTTTCAATAGACAAGGAAATGAAACAATAAAGTGTTCCTATGGTGGACACCCACACCGCATGATAAGGCAAGTGATTAAAGTAAAATGAATGCAAATTTATGGAATAAACTTGCACGTATAAGTGAACAATATAAATACATAATAGAGATGCATGTTGATAATTCCTCATGGAATATTAAGAATATGAGATGAAAAAGTTGTGTCTAACTCAAGAATTGAGGTCATGTCAGACCGTTTGGATATGCAACAAGAGAGTTACATGTTGAAGAGGTTAATGTGGAGGAAGTGTGCAAAGAACTCTGCTCGGAGAAGAGAGCCATAACCTTAATGACTATTGAGAATTGAACAGTGGGATGAAAAACATATTTATAAAAGAATCCCATATTACATTTTAAAATATCATGCATGAGTACCAAGAAATGCAGACGAATGAGGACCGATCTGATCTCTGGGTGGGAAATGTGCAGAATGCACAAGTTCACGACTCATTATGAACAAGAAAATTGTAGATGTAGCATGCTAAATTATCCAAAAAGGTCAAGGTGAACATGACTAAGACTACTCAAGAGATGGAACAAGGAGATCCTGGGAGGGATAAATTGTAAATGAAAAGAAGGAGAAAGTGATTAATACTTCTCTCACTATGAAACTCTGAATAATAAGACAAAGATGTATTCTTAAAAAGGACAACTGGGAAAATAAGTACAACTAGTAACTGAAATATACAATATTGAATGTGTTTAAATGAATGAGGTTGGTTAATCTATAGTGTGTGAAGGCAATGAGGCCTTGAAATTAATTCATCTAGGTTGAAATTTTTCTATTGGGAGAATCCCTTAACTCCTTTCTTGTTGTCTATTATGTTTCTTTGGGATGAGAAACTGATATGTCGATGGATGTAGATATTTTGGCATGAGAATGTTGAGAAATGCAACTAAACTTTAATTGTGGTTGAACTTATGAAAACATTGGGGAAAATGTGATGGAGTGCATATGTTTTTAAAAAATAAATGCTATGGTACATGCATTTGATTTTACATGAAAAGTAATTTAAAATGTGAATGTGGTGATGTATGTCACGTGCAGAAAATATTGGAACTGTTAGGGAAGGACAATTGTCAGTAGTGAACAACCTCAAATAGAAGTGAATGCAAGAAGGTTGATACAAAGAAAATTGTGAAAGAGATTTTAGAAGTCCCTAGGAAGCACCATTGAAGAGGTAATACCAGAGAAGGTGTTGGCAGCCAGAACAGGTATAAAGAGTTCAAGCCCATGTGACATGAGAGGTAAAAGGGATTTGGGTAATAATCCCTTATAAAATAGTCTATTATTTGATGGTATGAATATGATAATATAGTGGGTATATATGGGACTTCCCATTATGAAATAAGTATCTCCCAGTGCTCTGCAAAATTGCATAATGGTAAGGAGAGAAATTGGGTGTCCATAAATGTCGACACCCTATTTACCAATGGAGAAAGAATGCTTGAATGGATTCATATGAAAATTTTAGTTTCATGTGTGTTGATTTGAGGTTATGATTAGTTGAAGTGGGAAAACATGGTCCTGATGTAAAAATAGATGTGGATAAAGAAACCATGTGGTAAAATGCAAGCTGAGTTCCAACCCACCAAGGCAAAGTGCCTAATATCAAAAGTAATAATCTAAAAATCAATGCAAGGGTGCATTGTGTGTGAATGTGGCCATGGATATTGGTACATTGATTAAACTCATTTGATGATTTCATTTTGAAAGGATTGGTATGCTAAAATAATACATGTGTAGGGAATGGTGTTTCCTTTTTGAATAGATGAATTTGATTGTTAGTATGCACAATTATGAAATTGTTTGTGAGCCACTACAAGTGGGCAATGAAAATATAATGTGCATGAGGAACTAACAGTTTGTTTGTTTGAGTGAAGAACAAATTGCAAGAAGGATGTGTCTTGGACATGGCTTTGTTGTAAGCCCATAAGGAAGATCAATGCTTGTTGGTTGTGAAAGAGCCAAACTACCATGAGAAAGAAATCTCATGCTTGTGTGATCCAGTTCCTATATGGAACAGATCTGAAAATAGAAATGTGGAACTTGAAATATGTGGGTGACATCTTTGAAATAATTATGATTGAAAAAATGAAAGAAACTCATGAATTTATGTATGTATGCGATACAGGTAAGAGGAAAAAAATACATATGTCCGTGGAAGATAGATGATGGTTTTCAAAGCTGGAAAGCATGGAAAACATGCTACTGTTATGACATGAGAACCTTTTGATATGCCATTATCCCCATAGAATGATGTGTTGGGGAGATACATATTGAAGGGATGCATTCGACAGAGAAAGCGTGAGGGACGCCTCAGCTGTAGGATTCGGGGAGGTCCCATACATACTTCTTATGCGGGAAATTGCTAGCAAGGAAAGATGGATCACCTGAGGGACTGTATAACAAAGAAGAGGATGAATGAGCCTAGGCTTGGAAGGTGAGAGACCACAAGGCAGAGGGGACTCCAATATTTTTTGTAATATGTTGATTTCGATCATGCACAAAATGGGTATGTCAAGGAAAATAGTGAGCCAAGTTAATGAGGCAACCATATAGATGCAAATCCATAAACTATACATATAAGTATTATGTTGATTGTAAATTTCCTCTTGAGTTATGAACATTAATAAAATGTTTATGCATGAAATGATGAACTGACATGCTTGATGTTTTAAATTGTTGTAGGCATGTGCTAAATGCCAAGATTCTAGGATAGGACTAGACCAAGAAAAGGAAAATGATGTTGAAGCAGCTGAAAGATGAAGTCATGGCAAGTGTTGCTAAGAAGAAAACCGAGGATGGTGTTCCTTTAAGGGGGAGGGGATTGTAGCACCCATATTTCTCCAAGCTTGTAATTAATGATAAATCATGATTGTCATGCAATGGCTTGCAAATATTGTAAATGTATTATTGTTTAATTTTAAATGTCGACAATTGAATAATGGGTGAATCCTTAAAGTATTGGCCATGATATCACTAGAGGAATGAGGGAAGGTTCTATTAAGATTAAAAGACCCCAACAACCTTACAGAAATATTACTTGGAAACATTCAAATTATTTTCCCTTAGCCTGGATACGAAGAAAAGTCAGTTAGTGAAGAGGGTTTTGTATTTGAACAAACAACCACCCCCATGAATGCGAGTATGGGAAATCTAACTAGGATGAAAAAAAATGCCAGCCGGAGGTACAACAATGTACCATTTTCTACAGCTAGATTTACCCATGAGTCTTGAGGGATAAAGAGAGAAAGAGGGAAGTTCGAGAGCCTTTGGGTAAGAGGCGTGCAACCTAGATATGCACAGAGGGAGATCTGGAGGAGACTTCAAGCCTATGAGGAAGAAAGTTACTAAAAAGAATGTACAGGTGTGTGTAATAAATGGATCAGAGAACTCGTAGAAGAGTTATGAGCTAGAGCATGGAAGACCTGAAACCCAACCTAAGCTAAGAGTGTTATGCCCTATACAAATCCCCATGATATGCATAAAACCCCTTATTATTCCATAGATATTGAATTATTACATTTCTAGTAAGTTGGATAGAACCCTTCTTTGCACCCTTTCATTATAATTGTAACCCTTTATCTCCTATATATATATATATATATATATCAAGGAGATCTAGTATTAGGATCTTCTTATCTCATATCATATTGGGTTCTAAAGTTTATATATTGTAAAGGAGGTTTCCCCCTCTAAGTGGACTGAATTTATTGATTTCTTATCATTTTAAGGCATTGGGTCATAACATTTGGTATCAGAGCTCAAGGTCTCGGGGTTTCACTACTACATCTAAGACACCTTGGGGTTTCACTGCTACATCTAAGACACCTTTGAATTTTCTCTATAAATTGTTTTCTACGATGTTTCAGAAGGAAATCCTTGGAGGATATTTAGAAGAAGGATAAAGTTACTTGGGGTTAAAATTTCATCTCCTTAGGCTTTATACTTTCGGAGATATACCCTGTGAAATCTCAGGTTCTGAAATCATCCTGAAATCTCAGGTTCTGAAATCATCCTGAATTTATTCATCTTGGAATTTTCACTATACAATTTTTTATGTGACGTTTAAGACCTTGAAACTCGGAGGATATTCAGATAAATTATCAATGTAGTTGTGATAAAACATTCTTCTTCTGGGTCATCCTAAGTTTGTAGATACACCTTGTGTAAGATAAGGTAGTTGAATAGTCATATTAACTAGTCTCAAATAGGTGTTCTGGGTAAAACAGTGATATCATCTTCAATGAGTATCCAAATTAAGTGACACCACTTGAATTGGATATTGTACAATCTGTAGTATTTTTGGTGCAATTTTTAGAATCCAATACCATATATTGTTCTCTTGACACGCTTTACAAATACGCTCTCCTAGAAGGGACAAAAATCAGCAAGGTGTGGGGAAGTTACCATAACTTCCACTTGGCACATCCAATTTTGATCAGAACTATGACATTACAGAGACGACATATCATAGAACTATAGAAAAAAAATTTAGACCCAGAAGGGATAAAATTTTAGAGATACACCAGAAGGAAAGTCAAGAAAGAGGACAAACTCCAAATTAAGGTTTTTAAAGGTACACAACTTACAATTGGCATAATTCTTTTTGGAATATTTGTTTCGGGTGATTTGAAATTTGTGATAAATATAGAATAGAGGAGTATTGTTATTATTACACCATATGGGTCCTAAAAAGGTGACAATACCTATTAAACCTCTAGAAGTATCATCTATGACTCAAGAAGAAAATCAGGACATACATAACAAGTTGTCCAAATTGGAGGAACAAATTAAGAATGTGAGTGAAAAGTCTAATAATTGGTTAAATTCACAAATACAAATTCAAGTAATGGAAGGAAAGATGTATGAAATGGAAAAAAGTATGGAGGGTATGAAAAACAAGATGGATGATATGGAAAATAAGAATGACATAAAAAGAGAGATACAAAATTCCATTAAGGAAATGCAAAATATGTCTTCCCTGATATTTCAAGCTATAGATGAGATATTCCCTAAAGGAGACATCAAAATGGAATGGACTTATGAAAATAAAGGTAGTACTCATGTTGAAAAAACTTCCAATAATAAGCCATTTAGTAAATCTAACTTTAATAGTGGAGTTAATTCTGGTGGGGATCCTAAATTCAACTTTCCCAAAATTGAATTAAAGAAGTTTGATGGTATAAAGGTATTTACTTGGGTGAACCAAATAGAGAAATATTTTGAACTACATAATATTATGGATGATAAGAAAAGGATTCACATAGAAACCTTGAACTTTGAGATAAAACCATGTCAGTAGTATCAATGGATAGTGAAAAGGCAACCCCCTTTATATCACTACACTTGGGGTTTATTTACAAGAGACTTAGAAGCACAATATGGGAAATTTTGGGAACAAGACTACTCCAGTCAATTGACAAGAATCAAGCAATTAGGTGATATTGAAAACTATAATTCATAATTCCTGGTACTGGCCACAAGGGTGGATAACCTAAGTGATGAACACTTGTTGGAAGCTTCCATGGGTGGATTAAAAGAAGACATTAAACATAAAATTTTCTTAAGACAAGCTACAAGTATTATGGAAGCTATGCAAAATTCTCGTCATATTCATGCCAAAAATAAGGCCACACACTAGTATAGCATTGGAGGAAGAGATCATTTTGGGGGTCATAGGACAACCATATCTCAACCAACAAGGTTGACACCTCAACAAATGGATGAAAGAAGAGAAAAATAACTATGTTTCAATTGTGACATCAAGTACAGTAAAGGGCATAAATGTGGTGAGAAGAAATTATTCTACATAGAATGTGAAGAGGAAGAAGATAGTGTACCTAAACCAACAAGGTTGAGACCTCAACAAATGGATGAAAGAAGAGAAAAAGGAATATGTTTCAATTGAGACAACAAGTACAGTAAGGGGCATAAATGTGGTGAGAATAAATTATTCTACATAGACTGTGAAGAGGAAGAAGATCAAGGATTGGAACCGTCACAAGACCCAAATCTAGAAGAGACTACTCCAACAATATCTTTTCATGCTTTAGCTAGCATCGTTACTCCACAAACCCCCAAGAACAAGGTTAAATCAAAAGGAAAAAGGTAACGGTATTGATTGATTCAGGTAGCACCCATAATTTCATCAATTACAAATTAACAAAAGATCTCAATTGTTTTGTATATCCTGCACCAGTTTTAAGTAATGATTGCAAATGGAGGTACCATAAATTGTTCAGGAAAATTCCATAGTATTAATCTCAACATGGGGGAGTATTTTTTGTATATCCCCATGATTTCCATACAAATGGGGGTGTTGATTATGTATTAGGGTTCCAATGGTTGTAATCATTGGGAATAGTGGTCTTTGATTTTCAAAATATTTTTATGATATTTTCCTCAAATGGAAAGGAAATTGAGCTTAAAGGTATCCAAGGGAAACCCTCTAAAGTGATAAGCTCTAATAACATGGAAAAATTACTCAAAAAGGGACACCATGGTATAATTGCACAATTGTGCTCACTTGATGTTCAAACATCTATAGCCCCGACTCCATCAGATCTCATAATAATTACCAACAATCATTCCAAGGTATTTGGTGAAATTCCTAAGGGTATTCCACCTACTCGGGACCATGACCATGCTATTCATTTTCAACTAGGAAGTGTACCACCTAAAATTAGGCCTTACAGGTATGCATGATCCAAGAAATGTTAGAGGCTAGCATCATTCAACATGGCCAAAGTTATTTCTCTTCACCAGTGGTGTTGGTTACAAAAAAAGATGTCTTATGGAATATGTGTCCAGATTATAGACAACTCAACAAAATGACCATCAAAGATAAGTTTCCTATCCCTTTAATTGATGTATTATTAGATGAATAACATATAGAAAAATTATTTAATAAGTTGGATCTTCGTTCGGGATATCATCAAATCAGAATGAGACAAGAAGACATTCCTAAAACAACTTTTATAACACATGAATGTCATTATGAATTTTTGGTTATGCCATTTGGACTGACTAATGCACCTTCAACATTTCAAATCTTGATGAATTCTATTTTCAATCCCTTCCTTAGAAAATTTGTGTTAGTATTTTTTGATGACATACTAATCTACAACAAATCTTGGGAAGAGCATGTACAACATGTTGACAAAGTATTACAACTATTGGAAGTTATGCAAATCCTTCCAAGTGTGCCTTTGGGGTTCAAGAAGTGGAATATTTGGATCATATTGTATCTCATGAAGGTGTAAAAGTGGACCCTAACAAAATTAAACCTACAAGGGAATGGCCAATTCCAAAAACCTTGAAGAAACTCAGGGGATTATTAGGATTGACAGGATATTACCATAAGTTTGTCAAGAACTATGGTCAAGTAGAAACACCTCTGACAACATTATTAAACAAGGAAGCATTTTCTTGGATAGAAGAAGCAACCAAATATTTTGAAAAGGAGGCTATGTGTACAAATCCCATCTTGACCATACCTGACTTCACAAAAACATTTATTATGGAGTGTGATGCCTCAGGCCATAAAATTAGTGTAGTTTTAATGTAGGAAGGAAGGACCCTTGCCTTTGAAAGAATATAACTTAAATGAAAAAAATGAGTTAAACCCATTTATGAAAATGAAATGTTGGCCATACTACATGCAGTTCAGAAATGGTGCCCCAACCTAATAGGAAGACACTTGAAGGTAAAAATAGATCATGAAAGTTTAAAGTACTTTTTGGAGCAACAATTATCTTCAGAAGAGCAACACAAATGGGTTACAAAGATGTTGGGTTATGACTTTGAAATTATATACAAAAAAGGAAAACATAATGTTGTCGCAAATGCCCTTTCCAGGAAAGAAGGAGAAACAAAAGGTTCATTTTGTGTTATTTCTATTCTGCAGTCGGATTAGGTGGAAGAAGCAAGGATAGAATGGAATCAAGATCAAGAGGTATGGAAGGTCATTCAAAAACTAAATGAAGACCCCAGTTTAGTAGAAATTTTTTTATGGAAGAATGATTTTCTATGGTATCATGATCACCTATACTTATGTAAGAATTCCCAACTCAAACATAATATCCTTCTAGAATTGCACACTTCTCCTATAGGGGGACATTCGGGATTCTTGAAAACATACCATAGGGTCAAGAAGGATTTTTTCTGGGAAGGTCTTAAAAATGATGATCAAAAGTTTGTGTGGGAATGTATGGTTTGCCAACAGAATAAGGGAGAGACAATCAAGGCAACAGGTCTCCTACAACCATTAAATATACCAAGCCAACGTTGGGAATAAGTTTCCATGGATTTTATTACAGGTTTACCAAAATCAGAAGGAAAGACCGTCATCATGGTAGTAGTGGATTGACTAACAAAGTATTCCCATTTTTTTTCTCTTTCTCATCATTTTAAAGCAAGCATAGTAGCAACAAAATTCATGGAAACATTTCAAAAACTACAAGGAGTCTCCAAGATTATTGTAAGTGACAAAGACCCAATTTTCACGAGAAATTTTTGGATTGAATTACTTTCTTGATTTGGTACTCAATTGGCTCATAGTTCATATTGCCACCCTCAATATGATGGGAAAAATGAGACTGTGAATAAATGATTAGAAGGATATCTTTGTTGTTTCTCATTCTATAAATAGACACAATGGGTCAAGTGGTTTCCCTTTCTGGAATGGTGTTACAACAAATCCTTCCAAACTTCATCAAAAATGTCCCAATTTATGGCACTTTATGGATATCATCCTCCATCCATCACATCACCCTTGAAAGGGAATACAAAGGTTCAAGCAGTGGAGGACCACATAGGGAACCAAAAAGAGGTCCTAAAACAGTTGAAGGACAACTTGGCTATGGCACAAAATAGGATAAACAACTGTTGAAATGTACACTTGACACTGAGAGGGGGGGTGAATCATTGTCACAAAACTTTGGACAATTTTCCACTTTTCATAAATTAATTGAACATATATTTATTTCAATTTCTCAACCAATATATAAAAGAATAAATATTTTATTTATTTATTTAACTTCAATGAATAAATAATATCAATCTTCATCTTCAAACAATTATGAGAGACCCAACTTGTAGTTCTCATATCCAAGTGAGAAATGAGGAATCCAACCGTCATAACAAGTCCCATCTTTGTGATCTCAGATCCAACTGAGATGTGAGTGATCCAATCCTCATACAAGAACTAGCTTGTAAATAGGCACCAACTTGATAGAATGAACCTTCATTCAATCCATTATATATAAATATATATACTTCAAAAAATTCAACTACCACTTTTGTTCACCATACTTCTTGTTTATATAGTCTTCCAAATGGTGTGACATATGAAGCATTGTGTCCCTTTGTTTGAACCATAGCACCTCTTCATTAACTAATTAATATTGATTTCAAACTTTTTCCTTATGAGTTGATCACAGACATGGATCGACTCATTATATTGTTCTCATGCTTCTGTTGCGTTCTCGGTTCACCAATGTTCGACAACACAGGTATTCCAACAGAGGATGAACACATTCAATAACCACTCACATAACCAGATCAAAGATCAAAACACCGATGTTTTCACGTGGTAAAACCCCTACGGGGAAACATCCACGGCCCCAGCCAACGCGACCACTTGGAGCAGTTTATTAATGCAAAGAAAAAGATTACAGAGAGATTTTACAAGAGATTTTCTCACAATCGATCATCGGAAAATGACCCTCTATGCTCTTTAAATAGAGATCATGGACCAATCGGGTGTTAAGCCACGGATCAATGGCCGTTAAGATCGAGGAGAGTATGAACCGTCAGATCACTCTATGTCCGGAACATATCGTGACCGTCGGATTTCCTAACTAAAAATGCATACTAATGCATACTAAAGAAACACACTTTTACCTAATGACATATTAGACCAAGTAGATCTTAACTAACTCCTAAGTGTCTAAATATCCTAACATCCCCCCTTAAGAACAACTTGGGATAGG
>ML781654.1:287187-302787 GCA_009831015.1 Picea engelmannii | reverse complement strand
ATGGATACATAGATCAAGCACACCCGAAAACAAAGGATACCACTATATCGAGTTGTCAAAGCAGGTCAACTCCTTCACCAAGGCAAATGGCTCACCAGGGACCAAGTTCAGCAGAAGTTTCCTCATCTCATGGAGGAACTCAATGCAATGGGGACCATTGCTTACTAAGGAGGGAGGATTGATCCAGGTGGATATTGGTGGCCACCCACCTTTTTCGACTGGCTCAAAACAATTTTCTAGCAATTTTGGCAATTTACTATTTTTAGCAGGTTTTAACTTCCAGGGCCATTTTGAGGGCCTAAATGAAGGTTTTTTGAGATTGAGGTTCTCAATGATAGCCTAAGGCATGATTGAGCCCCCAAAATGAATCTCCTCGATGATACCTTTCCAATGATCTATCACATGCCTAAAACGGAGATCGTATGCAAAAGTTACGACCCTGGGAAGTTGATGTACTAACTTACCCAAACGGGGCCCACATGACTTTTGGCACTTCATCTCCTAGGGTTAGGTTTTTGGATGTCTATGACTTTTGGCATTCTCGTCTATTGTAAAAAGGCCTCTAGAGCCTCATTGTAATCATCTTCTCATGGATGTGAGTAGCAGCCACATCTCTTCTCAGAGATAAGCTACCAACACCCTAGCTAGTTTATTTCCATTCTGTCTGTAAGCATATTTCAGTCATTTGTTATTAATGAAATGAAGTCTTATTTCCGCTACATCTCTGCATTTATGTGTATTTCTATATTTCATTGTGTTCCTACATAAATCTGGATCATCCATTTTTCATTATCTTCCTTTTAAAGAGATTTTAAAGAGATTTTACAATCCTGCATTCTCGGTTCACCAACAAATCATACTTGATCTTCTTACCAATTCTCTGTATTGTTTTGGTGTTAACTCTCTATCGATTGAAATATGTGTGAGGCACTTCCTTCAAACCATTTACATATGACCATATGGAAAAAACCACAAGCTTATTAATTACGCAATGTTTCCAGTGCCTCATGGCTTATGTGTTCGTAACCCGTGACCGGGGGCGGTAACCTGGTCCTTGGGACTTTGGCCTTCAGGCGAATTCTCTCTTAGAATCATCTAATATTATGAAGTTTGAACTTCCTGAAATGGTTACCTCTCACAAGGATTGATCCAATGGTTATCATGATTCCCGGAACCAAATCAACGATACACTATCCTTAGTATGGACGTTCATTATTTACTTCAGAACTTTTTCCTTCGGGACTTCCAGCCTCTGCAATCTTTCAACCTTCCAGATTTCATTATGTCGAAGTACGTATTATCTATTTACTTGTTGATCAGATGGTTCTGTCTTAATCTTGGTTGAGTGGACAGTCTGTGCAACCTCAACAAGATGTTTTGTTAATGGCCTTCTCATTGTGCGATTTTTAAGATCTCAACCTTGAATATTTCTTCTCAACAGATGGTGATATATTACTTCAAAGCTTTGGCTCTCTAGGACTCCAGGTTACTACAACTCTAAGGTAGTTCAATCCCTCCAGAGTGATAACCTACCGAATAAGTCATAAATTTGTGGTGACCTCTTGATGTCGGTTAACACCTCCACTTACGCTATCCTTCCACTTATGCTTGATCAATGATTGAGAACGCTCCTAAAGTAGATCAATGGTTAGTGTTACTTTGTGATTTAGGCTTAATATATCCTTTCACTATACTTGATCAATGGTCGATAATGATCCTAAATTAGATCAACGATTAACGTTATCTTCGGCCATCGATGCTTCGGGCAATTGTTGGTGGTATAAATTGGATTCCACCGAAGGACATATTTACAGAGTGACGTAGCTTGTTTATGTGGCACTGGTTGAGTGGCTTCCACATGTCACCTAAATTTGTGACTTTCGTATACCTAAAGTGCCATCTGGACTTAGACACATGTCACCATCTGATTGCACCATGTGTCCTTGTTGACGTGTTCTTGATGACGTGGATCTATTGATGTGTCACATGTCCTCCTCCTAGATATAATAGTCATAGGTTCATATGAATCCTTGATCCAACAGCTATGATCAGTTCTATATCAATGGTCTAGATTCATTTCGGCCTTCAGGACTTCGGGTTATTCATTTTTTCTCACTTCCCAATTCTCCCAGAGTGTGATTCCTCGAAGAATAAACCTCAAGTAACTTGAATTCATATAATGATCCTTCTTTGACCTAAAAATATTTAACACTATCCAATGATTGTCGGTAATTCGACTATTCGGGATCTCGGGCCTTTGGCCTTGCTTATTCTATCCTTCCACTTTACTCGATCCAACGGTCGATATATTTATCGAAGTGTTCCTTAGATCAGATGACTAGTGTTTCTTTGTGAATTCGAGATTTAGGAATTCTGGTTCAATTCAAAATCCTTTCCATTGAAGTGGTCAACGTTGGAGATGACCACCTCCTTCCCTTTACTATGATCTAAAGGTTCCCATATTTCACTCCAGATCAACGGTTGGTGGTATTTCATGACTTCTCCCTTCGACACTTTGGGTAGTTGTTACCTTCCCTAAGATCTATCCCGAAGGATATTTAACTCTAACCCATGTGATCGAGGCCTATGACCTCGTTCTAATATTTTGGGTGCTAACCTCTCATCAAGGACCAATGGTCGTGCTTAAACCAATGTGGATATCTACGATCAGGGATGATTGTGGAGTCCCAACTAACACGACCTTTAAAATCATCGTTGATTTCCACAATGGAATATGCGCGTTGGCACATGGACCAATGTGAGCCGTGAATTTGTTGACGGGTGAGAATCGACGATCGACGTGGATTGTGGAACTGAAATCTATGTGGAAGTTAAATCGTCCTTTGAATCTCGCAATGACTCCCTATCATCGATTTGCCTTCACTGAGACCTGATGGTCATGACTTAATCAGATGTTGATCCGACGATATTCCTCTGCAACTCCCAAATCTAATGACTGTTGTGGATTTCTGCTGAATTCATCCTTCAATGATAATGATCTATTATAATTCCTTATCAAACGGATTATGTGCGTCATCTCTTCTGAGCTTCGATTAATGATCTTCCTTCTGATCTGTTTGTCTCTATTTATTCTGAGCTTTTAATAACTTTTGCTTTGTTACTCCATATGTACATTGATTCTCTCCATGCTACCTCTTGTGATATTTAGGATCATAGGATCACTTTTGATCCTACCATGATCAACAGTGATCACAAATTACTTATGCCACAAGGTGATCTTCCTTTTCTCTGATTATTGTACCTTTTTTACTCATGTTGCCATCAATGACAACACACAATCAATAAGTCCAAAAAAAAACAAGAATATCAACATCGCAGGGAAAGGTAATTTGAGGTGGGGGATTGGGTATTTCTAAGGCTACAACCATAGAAACAAATGTCCCTTAAGCAACAAAAGAAGGGAAATAAACTAGCACCCAAATACTATTTTCCCTATAAAGTTTTGCAAAGGATTGAAAGTATGGCTTACAAATTGGAGCTTCCTCCATCCTCACGTGTACATCGAGTATTCCATGTTTCTTGCTTAAAGAAGGTCATCGGAAACAAGATATTTTTCCAAACAATTTTACCAGAGCTCAATGAAGAAGGGAAAATCATACTAGAGCCAGAAAAAATCCTTGAAATGAGAATTAAGCAACTGAGAAATTGAGCAATTACAGAGTACCTCGTCAAATGGAAGAACCTACTAGTGGAAGATGCGACGTGGGAAGATGATTTATTCATGGAGAAGCATCTGTGGTTAGAAACGGGTTGAGGACAACACATGTTTGAAGGGGACAAGCATGTTAAGCCTTAGACAAATCTCCATGATATGTATAAAACCCGTTATTATTCCCTAGATATTGAATTATTACATTTCTAGTAGGTTGGATAGAACCCTTCTTTTCACCCTTTCATTATAATTGTAACCCTTTGTCTCCTATATATATATATATATCAAGGATATATATTATTAGGATCATCTAATCTCATCTCATATTGGGTTCTGTGGAAGCCCCTGAATTTGACTGTCGGGAACATGGGAAGACGTCTTCTCTGGTTCCTTCTCGTCTTTGATATGTACAGGGGTCACAAAGGATACTTCTGGGCTCTCATCATCATCATAGATTTTTATCAGTTCACTTAGGGGGTTTGGCGCACTTATTCTCCCTTATGTTTCGACTATCTCTGGCTAAGTCAAAACACCTGTCGGTGATCAGACCAGTGGTGTTGTGAATTCAAGTTTGTCTAACCCGATGATTTGATTGTCTTCTATCAGTTCAAGGCCGCTTGGGCCTATCTGAATTTCATCTAGATTATCGTCAGGGAGCCTTGTCATACTTATGAGGTCAAGTTCATCTTGTAGCCAATAAATTATCTACTGCACCTATTCTATCATGAGTAACCCCCTCTCCCGCACATCCTGAGCCATGGCGGTACCTCTACCTTGCACCGAGGCTACAAAGGGGGCTTCTGTTGTTTCAGTTGCTATCATTTCTTCTCTGTCCCTGATGGCTCCCTGAGGCGATTATTATAGGATCATCGTCTATTCATTTAGGCTCATGGCTTTGAACTTGTTCATTTTGGGATTGACCATCCTTGCCACAACTTCATCCCAATCCTGGGAACTGTCTATGAAAACTTCATCTTCAAACTTGTCGTGGGTGTATGGCCAACATGAAGACACTTGAGAAGCATGTTTCAAGACTAGAATAGAAATTCTAATTGGCTCAACCCTTCCTTCTTGGCTTGGGCGATGTATTTCACTAGGTAGAATCCTACATGGAATCCATAAGGTATAAACACATGTTTCTTATCCTTGACCATGGTGGCGGTGTAACCTTGCAGGATGGTCTGGTAGCATATCTCTCCCACTACAAGTCGGTTAGGGACATGTGCTGGTAGGATATGAGTTGCTATGGTGGCCCTGAATACTCTAATGTAGGTATCGCGTTCATCCAGATACCAGTGGCCGACCTTTGATATCACCCTTTTAGTCAGAACCGATAGTCTTAGACACTCTTTCTTGAAAAGAATAAAATAAATGTGTGCGATGAATTCATCGTAGATGAGGGAGTAGGATTTTTTGTACCTGTTCTCCCATAAGATGCTGAAATATACATGAACCAGAAGCTATGTGACATGTCAGATTAGGTTCATGTCGGCGAAGACATTTTTGGCACACATGACATCCAGCACGTATGATGCCATGCAGAAGTCTGGAGTCTCCCCTTCTTTCGACGTCTGAGCATGTTGTATGCAAATTCTCAACTACTTGGAGATGATGGACCCCTAGTTGAATCCACTCCTTGAAATAGCTACTGTGTATGCTAGAGGCATCCACGCCTCCAAAAATCTAGAGAATTCTTTCTCCCCATACAATCGGCAGATGAGAGCCATTAGGAAGATGTATGGTTCTCTTAGGTTGGTTGTTTGGTAGCAGTCAGAAGTTTGGTTGGTGTATTTCTTATCTTCTCTCCACCATGAGGCCATTACCCAGATGGTGTCGTGGTGCTCATAGAATTTCATGATGAAATCATTGTTCAGTCACTCCTCTGAGTCTCTAAGCTTGTAATATTTTTGGACCTCCATCGGAAGGAACACTCTGACACACTCACCATTGTCATCATTAATCAAACATTTTTGTGTGTCTGTGTGGTCAATGAGCCACTTCAAGAGTTATATGTAGGGGAACAATGGATTTTTTCTTTCTACCATGTGTAGGTACGATCTTTGGATATTCGAGAAAACTTCATCGTCGAGCACTCTCACATCTAGGTCACTGTGTGGGACGTATTCCAAGAATTCTTCTCGGCTGATCTTCTTGAAGAGTTCCCCCCAATATGGGAGTACTGACTTGGTCCTGGTGCTTTCCTGTGTGTCTCCAAAGGCTGGAGGTTGAGTGAAACCCTTCTTTGTAGATGTTTTAATGACTGGTTTAAGTCTTGGAGCAAATTCTAACTGTTTTGCGGCCCCCAGAGAAGAGCTTTCTCCCAACTCTATTTATTTCAGCTTGGGTGACCTCGGTGATCACCTGGTGGTTGGATTTCTTGGAGGCATTATTCCTGCAATCGAAATAAATAATTTAGAGACAGTGTACAAATCAACACAGGATAAGATATATATATATATATATATATATATATATATATATATATATATATATAAAGTGTAAGCATGAAAAATCCACAGACTGGTACATACCTGTAAAGCTCTCTAAACCTGGTTATTTGTTACTCACGGGATCTTTGCATCTTTCTAATCGCTTTTTTCTCTCCTTTAGATGCTCTGAAACTCCTTTACGCGCATAATGGTTTTGTTTACAATAGCACAAGAGAATTTAAACCGAGGAATAACTTATCTTATCGTATCAACCATTTAATCTGGGTGATGAGAGGAATTCAAACAAATTTGTCACCAAATCTCTGCAACTTAAATTCATTGTGGGTTGATGGTGGAGGCATGGAGGGTGATGTGTTCTATCAGTAATTTCAAATGGTTTTTTTGATTCGCACACAAAGTGGTAACTAATGCGACATTTGGAATTAATTGGTCCCTTAAATGCTCTGAATCTAAATGTATCTAGCACTAAAACGTCCCATCATGTCTCTTTCTTAGTGGGTGGATCGGGTATTGTAAGAACCTAGTTTAACAAAGCCTAATTTTTTTTGTTAATTTAAACAATTAAGATTATTTAGCATAAGCAATAAGCAATTTCATTCAACATTTCGACGTATAAGCAATAAGCAATCTCAATATTCAGCATATAAGCAACAACAATTTAAACTTATGAACAACAATCTAATAAATTACATAACAACCACATAACCCAGCAAATTCATGAATATAGATACCTCTGGCTGATGCTATTTTCCCAATATCCGGCTGTCCTCTCTGCTGCTTTGCCCAAAACTCTGCCTAATGCTCTGACCAAACCCTGCCCAAAACCGACTAACCACCCAGCCAGCTAGGAGCAGCCTATCCAGCTCCCTAGCTCCAGGATTCCGTGAGGATTCCTGGCCCCCGAGCGCAAAACTCCCAGCAACCTGGTGCCCCCTGCAACAGTTCACCCAAACTCCAAACCAGAAAATATCCCTCAGAAAATACAGTCCTCTCCTGCAATAATGCTCATCTCCCAAATTTTCATCCCCCATTCCCGAAGGCCTCTGCCCAGTCATATCCCCCTCATTCACTGACTCCTACCCTCCTTTAATGCCACCCACCTTATCCCTCCATTTATTACCTTATCCTTCCATTTGTTACCTGATCCCTCCACTCAATGCTTCATCCCCCTGCATATGTAAAGTTTTAAAATAAATAAAAATTATTAAGCTCTTAATTCATTACCCTAACCTTTAATGAGTTAATTAATTAATTAATTAATTAATTAATCAATGGATATAAAAAATTAATAAAAAATAAATAAATAAATTAATATTATTAATAAATAATCATTGTTTAACTAAAATATATTAGGACAGTTAATTATTTAATTAACTATACTTGATAAACCCTATGTAACTATTTAACTAGGGTTGTTACATACACCCACCCTTCAGGAAACTTCATCCTGAAGTTAAGGTATTTTATGATACAAGGGAAAAGAAACATGGTTCACACATTCATAACAAATAACCGTCATTATTAGTAAGTAAGCCAAGAAACTCATTCGTACTAGTGTAGATGCGTAAGAAATGCATGTGTAGCTAGTACATACAAGTCTCGTTCATGTACTAATATCAATAACTATCATCTCTATAGTAATTTCCATATGCATCCAATCCCTTCAACAAGACTATTCATTTTATAAAAGAAAATAAACCAATCTAATGTTTGTGAAATCCTTTAATTTCAATTATCTAGCTCAACAATGTTATTTAGACAATTGTAGTTTAATTACATAATTATGAATATTCATATATATAAGCATTTTCTTTTCAGAAGTAAAACAATAAGTTCCAACATAGGGAAAATCTCCATACAGTCTCAACTATTTCTACTCATCCTTCCTCCCTAACTTACTTCCATCTTCCATTCCTATCCTTCATTTGCTGGACTATCTTGGAGCGTCAACTATATTGACCTAACTCCAAATAGAACATGTAAGTGGAAGTGTCACTATCTCGACCAAGCTTCCCCAGCAGGCAACTGACAATCATCATCACACGTCTTGGTGAGCGTGAGCTAATACCGTCCTCCCATGACTCCAGGTTTCATAGGATACACAGTGGGAAATGCCTCCACCCCTCCTATTCATAACTAGGGTCCACACCCTACAATGGAATATACAGTGGCACCATGTTGCTGGGAGTTTTGTCATCGTTTATTCGGTTTTGGGCAGTCTCATCACCTGAAATCCTGCACTGGTCCACATATCATAGAAATGCATCCAAACCAATATAATTTCACATACAAAGATTCATACCATATTATTTCTCGGCCAGTGTTCATGACATCCACTTTCATCATCATTATCCCTTGGCTATTTCATAGCCCATAACCTGCAGATTAGCTTGTAACACAACTCATACATTTCTATGCATTATCATCATGTAATTGCATACAACCATCATTTCAATTCAGTATTCGTGTACCAACAACTTAACATCAAAGTTTTCAAGTTAGAAATAGATCTCATAATATCCCATAATTCAATTAATGACACCTATTCATAAAATTATCATTTACAAAATAGATTGCATCATATCCAACATCATTCTAATAGCATTTAAACCTTCATAGGATTCTCATTCATACAATATATCGCATCATATCCATCATCATTAATAACATTTAAACATTCATAAAATTTACATTCACATAACAGATCACATTATATCCATCATCATCAATAACATTTAAACATTCATAAAATTTACATTCTCACAATATATCACATCATATCCATCACTATTCAAATACATTTAAACATGCATAAAGGTTCATACGTCTTAAAAGTTCAAGTGTATCATTTAATAGTTTCACTTGTGAATAGAAAATAAAAGTGTGTAGGCCTCAGGTAATCCTGGCTATCTAAGTCAAAAGGTGGTGTTACATACACCCAACCTTCGAGAAACATATTCTTGAGGTGGTCAAAAAAGTGAGGGATAGTCTCATCGTAGTGTCTCAACGTCTTCCCAAGTAGCAGATCCTAGACTATACTTGTCCCATTGGACCTTAACTTGGTTTACCAGACGGTTCCTGAGCTGTCGGACTCTACGGTCCAATATGCGTAACGGTTCTACCGTGAGAGTTTCCATGTTTGATACCTGCAATTCCTTCCAATTTAGCTTATGTGATGCATCAACAACATAATGACGTAAAATAGATACATGAAAAACATTATGAGTTTTATGCAAGTGGGGTGGCAGCACGAGACGACAAGCAACGGGTCCAATTTTCTCTTGGATTCTGAACGGTCCTATAAATTGAGGTGACAACTTTTTCATCTTCTCGAACCATATGGTACTCTTGTTAGGCATGATACGAATGAAAACCTGGTCTCCCACTTCATAACTTCGGTCGGTCCTGTGTGCATCCGCATAACTTTTCTTCCTATCCTATGCTTCCTTTAGTCTCTGCCTAATTTGAATCACCTGTTCCTCCATCTCGTGAATCAATTGTGGCCCAATTGTTACTCGATCTTGTAATATTTCCCAACTCAATGATTTTCTGCATGGCCTTCCATACAGAGCTTCGTAGGGTGGCATTCCGATGGAGCTATGAAAACTGTTATTGTAGGAAAACTCTATCAAAGGTAGTTACTTCTCCCACTGGGTTTGATTATCCATGACACACATCCTAAGCATGTCTTCCATGACTTGATTTACCCTCTCGGTTTTCCCATCTGTTTTAGGATGATAAGTTGTGCTTAAGTTCAACCGAGTCCCCAATGTTGACTACAAACTTTTCCAAAACCTAGAAGTGAATCTGGAGTCCCTATCTGAAATGATCTTCTTAGGTATCCCGTGCAAATGGATAAGCTCACTTACAAACACATGTGCCACATCAGTGACATCGTAAGTGTCTCTAACCGGAATAAAATGAGCACTCTTGGATAACTTATCCACTATCACAAGAATGGCATTGTGTCTATGAGATGTGAGCGGAAACCCCACAAAAAAATCCATAGAGATGACTTCCCACTTGGACATAGGAACATCATGTGGTTGTAGGAGGCCTGTCGGGTGATGGTGGTCGAATTTCACTTGTTGAGACTCTAGGAACTTGGTGACGAAATGGACTACATCGCACTTCATGCCTACCTAGAAGAAAAGATTCCTCATGTTTGCATACATCTTCTTCACACCCGGATGCACACAATAAAGTTCTCTATGGGCTTCCTTCAGTATGATGCTTTGAATATCCCCATTTGCAGGGATGTACATCCTTCCCCGATATCTTAACAGTCCATCTGCTTCAGACTATATCCTTGATACTTTGGATCTAATTGCCTCCCACACTAGAGGTTTGAAGTAACCTCTAAATACCAACTGTCTCCTTGGAGTTGCGTCAACACACGTTCCCTCAGATTGACCCTTAAGGGTACCAAGGAGAAGATGCGTGGCCTCCTACTCAAGGCATATGTGACCACATTTTCCTTCCCCTTGATGTACGAAATACCAAAATCATACTCATTCATAAACTCACTACATTGCCTTTGCCTAGCATTCAAATCCCTTTGAGTGAAGAGATGTTTTAAACTTTGATGGTCTGTTTTGAGCTAGCATTACAGCTGCCAACTCGAAATCATGAGTCGCGTATAGATGTTCATGTTTCTTCAACTTCCTTGATGCATAGGCTATCACTCCTCCATCCTACATTAACACGCCCCCCAACCCTTTCTTCGAGGCATCCGTGTAGACTGTGAAGTCCTTTTCCATATCCGACACTCGTAGAATTGGCGCACTAGTTAGTAACTTCTTAAGTTCAATGAATGCACTATCACATTATTCTGTCCATTCATACCTAACCCCCTTGTGCTGTAAAGTGGTGATGGGTTTTGCTATTTTTGAGAATCCTTCCACAAATCTCCGATAATAACCTGCTAGCCCCATGAAGCTTCTCACCTCGTGGGCATTTTTCGGCACTGGCCACTCCATAATGGCCTTTACCTTTTCTGGGTCCACAGAGATTCCTTCACCGGAAATGATGTGACCTAAATAGTGGATCTCTTTCTAGAAGAAGGAACACTTTGATAACTTCGCATACAATTTGTTCTCTCTAAGGCAGGACAACACCACTCGTAAGTGTTCCTCATGTTCTCTTTCATTTTTGGAATAGATGAGGATGTCATCTAGAAAGACTTGTACAAAACGGTCTAAGTACTTCTGGAATACACCGTTCATGAGGCTCATGAATACTGCTGGCGCATTGGTCAATCCAAAAGGTACTATGACAAACTTGTAATGCCAAAACCGAGTTCAAAAGGAAGTTTTTGGGATATTGCCTTCCTTAATCCTTAACTGATGATACCCTGATCGCAAATCGATCTTTGAGAATACCGTTGCTCCTTTCATCTGATCGAAGAGGTCATATATTCATGGCATTGGGTACCTATTTTTCACTGTAGCACGGTTCAAGTCCTTGTAATCTATACACATTCATAAGGATCCATCCTTCTTCTTTACAAAAATTATTGGTGCACCCCAAGGTGAAACACTGGGCCTTATTAGCCCTAATTCCAGTAAGTCTTTCAACTGCATTTGCAATTCACTAAGTTTCGGCGCTATCATCTGATACGGAATCTTGGAAATTGGTTCTACACTAGGTTTTATCTCAATAGTAAAATCAAGCTCCCTCTCAGGAGGTAACCCTGGTAACTCGTTCGGAAAAACATCCTTAAATTCTGACAATACTGGGTACTGATCCAAGGAGGGTCCCTTCCTTTCATTCACCGCTTCCACTACATATAGTCGACACCCTTGCCTCAAGCATCGCTTAACCTTCATAGTTGAGATAAAACATAATGACACCCTTCTCCATACACCCTGGATCTCTGCTAGTCTTCCTTCATCGTCGACACAAAGCACCCTTTTGGAAAAACAATCTACCAAAGCTCGATGAGCTTCTAACCAATCCATTCCAATGATTAGGTCATACGGCTAGAGAGTAGTGATGTATACCTTCAACCTGGTAGTACACGCTCCCATGTCTACTATACAATTATCAATGCTAGGTCCTACATCTTTTTTTTCCCCCGAAGCCATATCGACTTGTTTAAAGTCATCATGCTCGTAGGCTGCCAACCCACTCTTTTCTAATGCAGATGGTGAAATGAAACTATCTGTCACACCAAAATCAAATAAAATCTTAACATTGATATGATTTAGCGTACTTGATGACCCCACCTGTAACACCCTGTTTCCCCCAGATTCTAAATATAATTGAACTGGCCAAGGACTATGGCAAAACTCATAAGCATGAATATGTGATGTAAATGGACCTGCAGGAAGAGGTCAATGAATGTAAAATGAAATTTTGAATTTATTGTAGAGCTGCTGAGAGGGGATGTGCGGAAAAGAGACCACGATGGTGGTGGAGGGCACCTTGAAAAAAGGGGCGTTAACTTCCACTGAGAATTTAATACCGTATTTGGACTCCACTGGCCCGGAGAACCAAAAGCGGCTCGCTAGCCTTGAAATAAATGCCTTGCAGGCTGGTAGGTTGATGGCTTGATGATGGATGGGGAGGTGAACCGCCTATCCGTAGAGCCATCATGACTGACTAGCGCGAGGGTAATCGTGCCACACGCAACCTCGCGAGAGGATAAGGCGTATGGCTGGAACGATTGACGGGGGCAGACGCGAGGGGAACTCTGGCAATTTTACGCAGAGTGAGTGATCGCAGAGAGGGAGGATTGCAACCTTCGCTCCTGGACACTGGCAGACAGAGAGACGTAGGTCTCAGGACATCGTGGTCTTCGCTCAGAGGTGGCTAGTGGTAAATCCAGTAGGAGTCGCTACGCCTACGGTTGGGTGGAAACGAGCACCCCTCTCAGCAGTCGCGTCCATTGCTGAACTTACTTCTGATAAGTGTTTTTCTCATAATGCATTTGAAATATATATATGCTGTCACATATGTTCATAGACTTGTGGAATTGTACATGGTTCCCTGTGAAGAAATGTCTGTGTATTAATTGATGATAAGGAGTAGATATTAGCTCATAGAACTGTGAAATTGTAAAGGATTGCAGCATGAGAGTGTTCGCGTTATGTTTGACATGACTAAGTTGATATATGCTTATCACAAAGGATATCATGCACGAATTACGTCAATAAACTGAAGCTAACCATGCCCAACGGCTCTCGGAAAGTTGTCTTCCTTTACCTACTCCCATGAATGACCCGGTAAGGATCTCGTCACAGAGATTCCCTCCGTGGAAAGGTTCACCTGGAACCCAGAATAAGGATTCGAGCACATAGGCCTTATTAACCCTTTACGAGGAGGAACGATCCTATGTAGGTCCCATGATAATAGTGTTATGCCACAAATAAGTTGACGGCTGAGATCTCGTCGGAGTGAACCATAGTCATTCACAACCATTAGATTGATGAAAGTAACGCAGGCGACCTTCACGCTTTGAGAGCTGTTGGAGGTTGAAAACTGGAAGAACGTGAGAAGTCTCTGAAGGAGTCAGAGAGGGACAAAATCTCAGGAGGGGCAGTTCCTTGTAAGCATCTCTGGAACAGGCCTGGGAGATTTTTCGAACCAAAGAAAAGCTTAGAAGTCGGAGGATTTTCAAATGGAAGAGAATCGACGGTGGGTGACTCCAGTGAAATTTTGCGAAATCCCGAGGACTGTCTGATCGTGGAGGAGTTGCGTGGGAGATAACCCATGAGTTCAGGTGTGGAGAACCAATGTCCATCGAACTTCGGGGTTTCGGCGTTCGAGGATTGATAAGGTGAGAGTTCTACACCTTGTGAAATCGCGAGTCGCGATTCCACGACTCTAACTGAACCGTCGATCGGGACAGGGACACGTGGCATCAGATCCTGGATATCGGGGTTCGGCGTTCGGCGTTTCCGGAGGTAAGGGTCTCATACTCTTTGAAATCACGACCAGCGATTTCCCGAATTAATGGGAGCCGTCGATCATCGGAGGGACACGTGGCGAAGGATCCTGAGGAGTCGGGATTCGGGGTTTGGCAAGGTCTGTGACCTTGTGCACCAGGAACCGCGATTTCCTGATAGTCGAGTGGAGGACAGGTGGCATTGGACTTCGGGGTTTCGGCGTTCGGAGAATCGGGGTTCTCGACGTCAAAGAGTCATGCATCGCGGATTCGCAATCCGTGAAATCCCGAAGTGACGTGGCGTGTGGGACCGCGATCGCCGGTGGAGTACAGGTGGAAGCATATCGGGGTTCGGGGATTCACCGTGTAAGTGAATTATGACATTTCATGCGCCGATTTCCCGATAGGGAAATCTTCGATAGAGGAAAGTGTTGACCCGTTGACCATCGGGGATCGGGGATTTGTTGTGTATGTGAATTGTGTTCGCGTTAATCGCGAACTCCCGAGTCGCTATATCTCGACCTTTTTTTTTTAGAGGGAAATAACCGATGGGTAGCTATAGGGCTGCGGACGTATGGTAGCAGGTCCTATGGATCCGGGAGCTGAACCAAGAGAGCTAATGCGTAGGGAGCGCATCGGAATTCGGGGAAAAGCGAGTCTTAGGGGTGGATGAATCTTAATCCTAGAAACCCCGAATTCCGATATAGAACCAGGGATTGGCATTTCGCTAATGCAAAGGTTATGGAAATCTCTCATGTATGGGAGATAATTCCCAGATTTTTTTTTTAATTATGGTAGTGGGGTTGTTACAAAGTGGTATCAGAGCATAGTTACAACACTCGGCCTGATTGGGCTCACGTACGAGTCGTTTATAAACCTTGTTCGAAACACTCCTATGAGGAGTAATTCCTTGACTTAACTATCTTATCCAGGATTAAAAACTTGGAATATGAACACCCAACTGTGTGTGCATGTGAAATAATTATGAAATTATGCATAGATTATCAAATGTATTTAACTCTTGACTAATATCCAACGTTTGTCTTTTCACTCAAGCGGACGACCAACCGCGGGAATCTACAAACGTAGAGTATGGTGACTCACCAAGAGGTGGGAGAAGGCTCCCACAACAGAGATGAGGATTCTGATGAAAGAAGAGCAATAGGAACCCCTACAGACTTAGCTGAGACGGTGAGGAGTCTCATGGTCGAATTGCAAATCTGCAAGGCCGATAACGAAAGGATGATGAAAGAGAAAGAAAAGCAAACTGAGATTAATGTCATTCTACTGCAAAGCCTATCTGACCTACAACGACAAATGCAGCATGAACCTGAGATGAAAAATCGTGGTCGTGTTAGTGGCCACGCTGAGAGAAGCACATCTAGAAAGGTCCACCCCAGAGGTAAAGGACCAATGCCATATGATTCCACTAAGAAGGAATTCAGTGATCCAGAAGGTTCTTCTAGCAGCAGGACCAGTTCCTATTCTCGCAGAAAACAGAAGAAGCAAAAGACTTCTAAGAGTCACAAATTTGAGGAATTTAGAAAGGCCAAACCTCCCTCTTTCGATGGTGAGATAAAGAAGGGAGA
>ML781654.1:251314-264853 GCA_009831015.1 Picea engelmannii | reverse complement strand
ATCACTTCACTTTATTATTTACCTTTTAAAATCTTTTAAACCACTTTGATTACTTTGACCTTTTGGGGATTCTAGATGACATATGAGGGTCCTCCAACTTCGTAAGGCCATAACTCTCAAACCGTGAGGAGTTATGTGACGTTATACATACCACCAAAAATGGCATGACATGTACTATCCATATAGAATATTATTATCTTAAAATATATCATAACTCATACCGTTACCCATCAAACAAACTTGGGTCCATTACCCAAACTTGGGGTCTCCAACTTCTCATGGCCATAACTCTCTAACCGTGAGGAATTATGTGACGTTCCACATATCACTGGAAATGACATGACAAACACTATCCATATAGGTTATTTTACCTGAAAAATTCACTTTCCTTCATCTCATTATTCCACAATTAATAATGGGTTCTCTTACTCCACAAAGCATCTTGCCATGAGGGTTTTCACCATAAGGGGACCACTTTGGAGTTCATCCATATTTACTTCTTATCAAAAATGAAAAAAAATAATGAGTTATATTTACATCAAACAATATTGAGTCCATTACCCAAACCTTTGTGCTACAGGTCTTTCTTCAAGGGTTGACATCAATGACAACCAACCTTAATCAATAGTTTTACCAGACCACTAAGAAGACACTTCTACATTTATCCATAGTCGTTCACCTGCACAGGTTAGATAGAGAATCCCTTGAAACAAGTGCAGGTTCCTCATCATTTCTTGTGTTTGTATGTGAGTGACGAGTTAGGAAGAGAGTTCACTATGTCGCATGATTTGAGGTCAACCATTGTCTTTCTAAACACAATCTTTCAAAAGATTAGAAGCACGATCATGAAAGATAAAGCAAAAAAGTATAAATGCAAAAAGATAAATCGACGCATAAAAAATAAACACAATTTTTATTTATTTTTAATGAAAATATTGTTTCATGGCTTGGCCATTCACTGGGAGAGCGTTAGATTCTCCCCTCAGATTCTGTAATCGATATGTGCCTAACCCATTTTGCTTGGCCACCTAGAAAGGTCCAACCTATAGATTCTGAAACTTAGAATATTTTCCTTTAGGCTCATTTGCTCTGTCCCACTTTAGGACTAGGTCTCATACTTCAAAATTCTTCTCTTTAACCTTATGTTTATCAAACCACCTTTTAACTATCTTCTAGTGGGCTACGAACTTGTAATATTGATGAGGTTTGCCCTCTAGACTCCTGATCAAATTGAAGAGATGGAATATATAGTCCGTTCGGGAGAATGGCTTCATGTTCGTATAATAGAAAGTATGGGGAATTCCCTATAGCTTCCTTGGGTGTAACTCTATTTTCCCATAAATCATTGTGGAGTAGATTATGTCAATTCCTCTAGTTGTCTGCAACCATTTTCTTCAATATCCTCACTAGGTTCTTATTAGTTGATTCTTCCACTCTGTTTCCCCGTGGATAATAATTTGTAGAGTACCTAATTATGATTCCTTTGTCTAAAGAAAACTCCGTCAATAGGGTGGAATAAAAGTAAGTTGCATTATCAAAAAAAAGGATAGAAGGGACACCGAACCTTGTGATTAGTTGTTTTTCTATGAATTGGATTACCACCTTCTCATTTACATGAGTTAGTGGGATGTCCTCAGCCCATTTTGGGAAATAATCGGTGGCAGTGAGAATGTACTTATGTTGTTTTGAATAACTCAATGTAATTTCTCCTATGTTATCTAACCCCCATTTCTCAAAAGGAATAGAAACGATCATCGGTTGGAGTGGGACAAATACTCTCTTTTCCCTCTCAGTGCTTATTTGAAAATTTTTACAATTTCTAGCATATGTGTGAGCATATTTGAACAAAGTGGGCCAATAATATCCAACTCTATGTATTTTATGAGTGGTGGTATTTCCTGCAAAATGTCCACTAGCAGGGCCATCATCGAGTTACTTCATAACATTGTCTATATATTTACGTTCAAGACATCTTAAAAGTACCCGATCATAATTAACCTGAAAGAGTACTGAATTTATGAGGTGATATTGTGCGGATTTTAACCTGAGAGATCCCATTTCCCTAGGTTTTAGGTTTTCTGGGAAAGTCCCATGATGCAGGAGATAAGTCAATTTCTCATACCAAGATTCTTGTCCTGGGGAAATGTATGAAGCTTCACCACACCATAATTCCATTTCATTCTCTCATATGGGGTCTTAATTTACTTGGTCTTGAGCTTTGGCTACCAGTTTACATAACCCTTGTCCTTTAACCAATCTAGGAGGTTTTATATCTAAATCAAATTCTTGGATTACTGCCATCCAACTTACTCTTCTTTCCCCCATGTCCTGTTGAGTAAATAGGGATCGAACTGTGAGGTGAGGCATGATTACTTTGGTATGGTTCTTGAGGATGTAAGATCTAAAAAAAATTATTGCCTTATAAATGGCATAAGCTTGTTTATCTATAGCAGGATAATTTAGTTTGGCACCTTGGAGGTTAGTGCTCATGAACGATATAGGGGCTTTGTTTCTGTCCTCATCCATCTGAGTTAAGACTGTGGCTAATGATTGGTCGGAGGAAAAATTATAGAGGAAGAAATCTTTGTTGAAAATGAGACTTTGAAGCACTAGGGATTGAGAGATTACAGTTTTAATATTGCTGAAATCCTTCTTTCGTTCATCATACCACTTAAATTTAGCATCCTTACGAATCATTTTTTGTAGGGGTTTGATAGTTTCCATGAAATCGGGGGTGAATTTCCTCACAAAATTGATTTTCCTAAAGAATGACTACATAGCCTTTTTGTTGTGAGGTAATGGAAGCTTAGCTATAGCCTTAATTCTTTCTGTATCTATGTGGATGCCTACTTTAGATATAATGTGGCCTAACAACTTACCTTCCTTGACACTACAAATAGTTTTCTTAGAGTTTAATGATATGTCGTATTTCCTACACCTTTCAAAAATCTGGGTTAAGTGTTGGATGTGATCTTCTTTTTTCTTTGAATACACAGTAATGTCATCCAAGTAGACTACTACACACTTGTTGATTAGTCCCCGAAACACTATTTCCATGGACCTTTGGAAGGTCTCTCCTCCATTGATTAACCCAAAAGTCATGTGTTTGTAAGCGAAGGTTCCCCACTTGGTTCAGAAGGTAGTTTTCAAGTGGTCTTCTTCTGAAAGTAGAACTTGGTTGTAACCTGAGAAACCATCTAGTAAGGAGAAACTTTCAGATCCAGACACGGTCTGTAGGAGTTTCTCCATTGGTGGGACAGGGTAGTTTTCTTTTTCTAAAGCTCTGTTGAGATTTATGAAATCTACGCATAGGTGAATCTCCCCAGACTTTTTTCTTACATGAACCAAATTTGCTACCCATGCAGAGTGTCTAACCTGGAAGATAATTTTGGCATGTAATAGTTTCTTTAACTCCTGAAACATGAGAGGCTCCAGGGATGGGTGGTACTTCCGCAACTTTTGTTGGAAGGGTTTTACTTCAGGATTTAAAGGGATAGTGTGTTGAATGATACAGGTATCATAAGTTTTCAGATCTCAGTAGGACCATGAAAAGACTTCTTGATATTGTCTGAAAAGTTTGAGATAAGCCTTCCTTTCCTCATTAAATATTGTCTTACCAAGGTTTACATTTTTTGGATTTTCCGGGGTTCCAATATTTATAGTTTCATGCATGGGACATGAACTACCAGTCTTCATCTTTTTTGACCCCTTAAATCGTTCCTTTAGGTCAAAAAGATTTTCTAAATTAGCTATCCCCTTTTGTATCATGTGAGACTTTGACTTGTCAGTCGGTTGATCTGTATGAAGGTCGGTTTCTGTTGATTGTTCCTAGAATACTTCATCGTCAATAGCCAAGTCTTTGAAATTATCTTGGTTATTCAAAAAAATTATGATCTCTTCATCTCCTTTAAATTCCTTCCAATTAGAAATATTTTTGGGCACCGATGGTTTGTAGAGAAATTCCACAGTAAACCAGGAGGCTTCATAATCTTCTAGAGGTGATAGTCTTGAAGTGGCAGTGGCCAAAGAATCAGTAAGAATGTTCTTTGTTATGGGAATCGTCGTAATGTTGAAACCTTCAAAGTGCTCTATTAGCATGTGTATTTCATGTTGGTAATTCTTCAAGTGCAGAGAATTGCAATGTATAGTGTTCCTTACTTGTCTAACGATGATTTTAGAATCTCTGAAAACCTTCAATTCTTTGGCATTTAAGTCTACGCTTTCTTTAGCCCCTGTACTAGAGATTCATACTCGACGGTGTTTCTTGTCCATTCGAACTCTAGTCTGCAGGACAGGAAATGTCGTTTACCTTTCAGATCAATGAGGATGCACCCTGCCCCAGACCCTTCTTGCAATTTAGAGCCATCAAAGTATAAGGTCCAAACTTGTGGACAAAATCTATCAGCTTCTTCTTTACTATCACTTTCCTCTTTTCCTCTTGTTTGTTCTGTGATTTCTACAACAGATTCTTGGTAGAAGAGGTTTTCCCCCACCGTCGTTGGCAATTCCTCTTGAAAAATCATTTCAAAGTTTTGAGTAAGAGGGACATCAGATGAGAGAGGGGAGACATTCATGAAGTAGGAATCATAGGAATAATTGCCTAGCATGGGGAAATTTGTCGACAAGGGTTCGTTTAGGGTTTCTAAGTCAGTGACAATATGTTTTAGATCTCTTTCCCTATCAATTTTGATCATATTTGTGTGCCCTTTTAATGGCAGCCAAAGGTGAGCCCAGACTGTAATAAAGTATATGTTTAACTTATCAGACCAATCTCGGCTTAATAATAACCCATAAGCTTCTGGGATATCTACTACTATGATGTCAATCACTTTCACAAACTTAGGATGTGTTGCTATTCTGGTTATTACATATTTGAGTTCTCCCATGACCTTATCTTGGGTTCTATCTAGTTGTATTACATGTTTATCTCTTTTGAAAGGGATGCCACTTAATTTTTTGCAAACAAATAAGGGCATAACATTAGAAGATGCTCCTGAGTCGACCAAACAATTATGGAGGTTTCTTTTGAAGAATTCAAAAGTTAAAAGGAACGGTGGGACAAAATGTTTTCCCTTCTTGTCTTCAAAGCAGGCATTCACAGTTGGTTTATTCCCTAGATCTGTGGGAGTTAGATTTCTTCCCTGATCAATGTTTGTTGTATGATTTTCTGTTGATTTCAAGGCTTGTAACAAGAATTCCTTTTGTTGATGGATTCTACATATGTCCATAATTGATATATTAGCCTTCAACTTCTTCAAATATTCTACTATGTTGTAATCCATCTTGGGTGATTCTCGTGTATGGATGTTTTTAGGGTTTCTTTGGGGAGAAAAAGGTGATTTCAGGTGATCGGGAGCTGGTATCCCTCCCAAAATTTGGTTCGTAGTAAGGTCGTTTGAGACAGGTTAACCCCTACTTTGTGTTTTCACAACCAAGACTTTTGCAGGTGGTTCTTGAACCTCAAACAGGTCATCGGAAGGCATATCTAGGTTAGGATTCCATATAAACATGGTTTTTTCTTCTAGTAGAGCAATCTCTTCATAATCGGTAATATTCATACTAGAGCCGCTTGATTGTTCGGTCAGGGAGGCTTCATCTAGAAACTCGTTGGCCATCAAATTCATGGCATGCACCCATTGAGGGTAGTCTCTTTCAGAGTGGTTCTCTTGGTGATAAGTTTTGAAGGAGTTGGATGCTACATTTCCCAGATCAATGTTTAAGTTGGCTGGGGGAGGTTCAATTGCTTTGAATGGTGGATTCATTTTAAAGAAAGGCTTATAGGTCCTTTGGCCTTGTTTTCCCTCCCTTGCACTTCTCTTCATGTCTATGATTTCGTTTGATAGATTTTTGACCATGCATTGTAGGTCTTGTATGTACCCACTTCCCTTTTCAAGAGCTTGTTCTGTTTGTTTCCTTGGGGGTCTGGTAAGAAATAGCCCTCTTCTGGGAGGAGGTTGAACTTCTTTCTTAACTAAGGAGACCTACCCTTCTTTGCATCCTTTCATTTGGAACTCTATTGTTTTGTCTTCTTCAAAATTCTCAGCCAGGGTTGGTTTGGCAACCCTCTTCACAAACATGGAAATAGAAGCTGGGAGACCATTAGCATATACTTCGATTTGAAACTCCTAGGTAGGTTTAGCTTCGGGTTGGAATTTGTTTAAGATGGTGGTAAATCTTTGATTAAAGTCTTTGACCCTTTCCTTCAAACTCATGGTGGCGGAAAACAACTCGACCATCAAAGCTCCTGTAGTAGTTTCTTCTGCAAATTTATCTAAAAAGTCTTTCTGAAACTTCATCCAACTAGTTATGGATCCTACAGGTAAGTTGAAACACCATGTGGAAGACGAATTTTTGAAAGTGTATGGGAACAACCTGTAAACTACATCTTCATGTTGGACATTCATTAGTCTGATAGCTAGTATGAATTTCTTGATATGGTCTTCAGGCAATCCTGAAGTTTCAGGGTCAAATTTAGGAAGAAACTTTTCTGGGTGTCGAGGAAGGTTATGGACTCATCCTGGGAAGGCCAAAGTGTCTCTGGCCAACCAAGTTTGATTGTTCTAAGGTGGATTTCCCCTTTCTTCATCATGGTCGTTGTTATCTTCCATGCCTTCATATCCTGATTTAAACCCATCTTCTTCTGAAAAATTATCCGGCTCGGAGAATTTATCGACTGGTGTTTCGGGGATTAGATTGAGAGGATGTTTGATTTCGGTGAGGGAGAAATCGATTAGGTATTCTACCGTGAGCATGAAAAATTGGTCTGAGGATTCGACCACTGGTCTTCTTATTTGTTTTCTTCGAGGAAGTAATGGATCTAAGGGCAGTGCACCGATCTATCGGGCATATTATCTTGTGATTCTTCTGAATTGATTCAATTGCTCATGACGAAGAGCATACGGTATATCAGGGAACAAACGTTCTTCCTCGTTATAGGTTGAGTTACTCATTTTAGGAGTACTTAGTGTGTGTGGGCTGTCTTGGGAATGACTAGCCATGTATGTGGGTTGTTTTGAATCTATAGATTGTCTGAAATATTATGCAAAATAGGTACTCAACCATTCATTCTTTAGGCCCTCCTTCAAGAACTAATTATGTTGAGGGGTCCTTAATCCCTTTAATTCAACAACAAGAACAAAACCCACCACCAAGGCCCAATTAGAATCTGTAGTGTTTAATAGTGGAATGGTTGTCCAGATTTTGCAATCCCGCCAAAATAATTGATGGGATTTACGTTTTCTTGTGAAGGGTTTATCCTTTAGTTCAGACGTTCTCTTTTTGTGTTTTCTCTTAGGTAGGAATGATATAATATAAATCTGGTATAAACCAACAAAGTAACAAAATGGGAACAAACTTAACTACTAGAGAAGAGGATGAGCTTGGGATAACCCTTTCACTCTAGCATGCAGACAGTGTTCGTTTACCATAGGCCTAGTACTAATATGTTAACCATGTGGATATTCCAATTACTGACTGAGATACAAATTATCAGAAGAAAACATGCATGTGATAAACAATGGCAAGTAAAATAATTCACTCAACTCTAATCATCAATCACATAATAACACAGTGATTTATTTTCATCATTAAAGACAAGAATTGTAAAACATTGAATCACATAACTTATCAACAGATTTAATAGCTCTTAGTCATTAATTCATCCATTCATGAGATGAAATAAGAAATAATTCTTCTCCACATCCAACCATACATGCATTTGATGAAAAACACAAACTTGTCTCTGGTCCCAAAGGACTTCTCAAATAAAGGAAGCTCTGAAATAGTTCTTAACAAAACCAAAAATGAGAGTTTCTTGCAACAACCATCGACCTTTGTTAATAGGTCGATTATCCTATTTATAACATAATATTAACTAAAAATAATTGGTAAAGGAAACTAAGAAAAACAAAACTTGCCAGATGGCGCCTTCTTCTATCAATCTTTCTAAGAGTCATCTCAAGATATCACTTAAGTGGGTGACTCTTCTCGTACTCTGGCCACTTGATGAACAGATCCTCGTAGGTGTTGGTGTACGAGAACCTATGTTGTTACATTGGGGCCGAGTGAATCTCTCTTATCTCTACTGCATGTGCCCGATGCTTGACTATACTAGAACTTGACTGCTGCAGCATAGCCCGAGCTTTGAACGGGTGCTCCATAAAATGTCGCACCTTACCTGGCACCGTGTTTGTCACCTTTGCTATTTATTCGGCCCATGATGAGTCATGCTCAGTGTGCAACTTGACTATGTCGAGAAAGTTGACAAAGTCATTGGGTGTGCCAAACTTAGGGAGTCCAATGTCATTCATCACTCGATTGATCTTGAACTAGTTTTTCTCACACTTGGCCCATTTATCTTGGATTTCTCAATGAGGTTCCCGGGAAATTTTAACCTAATAATCAACCGATTTCCTGATGCGGTCGATGTTGATTTCCCTTAGCACCCAGGTGTAATTCTCTTTGGCATCCTAACCCTTTTTCACTGCGTTGATATAGTCGATTATTTCCACGGCTTGTTGCGCCTTCTCGAACCACCTCTCCATATCTTTGCACGTGGCTAGTGCTATGAGGATATCTTATTGCAAATCGACTATCCTTGTAGTGAATATGTGTCATTCGCCTATAAAATTGTTGTAGGCCTCCTTGAATTCACTCCTTAGGTACACCGCGACATGTGTGGTGTACTAGTAATATTTCTCCAAGTGGCGCAAATGTTCCAATTCCTTTAAAGCAGAAGCTAGCTCCTCTTCATCCCTTTTATCTCTATCCAGGGTGACATCTTTGATTTCCATCCCTACATCGATAAGTCTGGATGTTTTAGAATGTTCTGTGTTGATCAGGTTTTCCACCATAGTGATGAGGATGGAGCGATCTAAAGTGATCCTCCTATTCTTGGTGGTTCTCTAGACAATAGCCTTCCTTTTCCTGTCATAAGCGATGGCATGTATGTCAACTACTTCATCCATGGGTTCAGGGATTTTTTGATCTTCCCAGGTGAGTGTATTCCCGATACTCCCAATGGTATATACTTGTTCAAGGTTGGGTTCTCGAAGTTCCTCTCTGTGTTTTGAAGGCCTGACTTATGTCTGTCACTCATCAGAGTTTTGAGTATCGATTGAAATTGATGCATTGGGGGTAGGATTGGTACTTACTTGATCATTGTCTATTGAGACGTCGATTTCCTACTGTGGAGATCCTTCCTTTGGTTCTTCCAAACCTAGCTCGTCCTTCGGACTATCCGCTTGGGTTTTCAGTGCATTGGGTAGCTCAATGTCTAGGACACTCTTGAATTTTTGTTTGTTCTATGGAAGCCCATGAATTTGAGCATAGGGAATAGGGGAAGACGTCTTCTTTGATTCCTTCTCCTCTTCGATGTGTATAATGGTCACAAGGGATACTTTTGGGCTCTCATCATCAACACATATTTTTATCATTTATCTTAGGGGGTTTGGCACACTTGTTCTCCTTGATGTTTCAATTGTCTCTGGCTGAGTCAAAACACCTATCAGTGATATGATCGTTGGCCTTGTGAATTCAAGGTCATCTAACCCAGTGATTTCATCAACGTCTATCAGTTCAGGGGTGCTTGGGCCTATTTGGATTTCATCTGGGTTATCGTCAGGGAGCCTTGTCATACTTATGAGGTCTAGGTCATCTTGCAGCCGATCAATTATCTATTGTGCCTATTCTATTATGAGTAACCCCCTCTCCCACATGTCCTGAGCCAGTGGGTACCTCTACCTTATATAAAGGCTACAAGGGGGGGTTTTGTTGCTTCTATTGTTTCAGTTGCTATCATTTCTTCTCTGGCCCTGAGGGCCCCTTGCTTCGATTTTTATAGGATCGTTGCATGTTCATCTAGGGTCATGGATTTGAACCTGGTCATTTTATGATTGGCCATGCTTTCCACAACTTCAACCAAATCCTGGGAATTTTCTATGAAGACTTCATCTTCAAAATTTTCGTGGGCGTATGGCTAGCAGGACGACACTTGGGAAGCATGTTTCAAGACTAGACCCTTTGGGTCGTGCTTGCGGCATCGGCTGGTTTGGAATTGAAATTATAATTGGCTCAGCCCTTCCTGCTTGGCTTGAGAGGTGTCTTTCAATAGGTATAATCCTACATGGAATCCATAAGGTATAAACACCCGCTTCTTACCCTTGACCAGGGTGGTGTTGTAACCTTTCGGGATGGTCTGGTAGCATATCTGTCCCACTACAAGCCAGTCAGGGACATGTGTTGTAGGAGATGAGGTGCTCTGGTGGCCCTGAATACTCTAATGTAGGTATCACGTTCTTTTAGATACCAGTGGCCGACCTCTGATATCACCTTTTTAGCCGCAGTCGATAGTCTTAGACACTCTTTCTTGAAAGGAATAAAATAAATGCGTGCGATGAATTCATCGCAAATGAGGGAGTAGGATTTTTAATACCTATTCTCCCATAAGATGATGAAATATACATGAACCAGGAGCTTTGCGACGTGCCATATTAGGTTCATGCTAACGAAGACGTTTCTGGAACACATGACGTCCAACAAGTATAATTCCATGCAGAAGGCTGGAGTGTCCCATTATTTCGTTGTCTGAGCCTATTGTATGTAGATGCTCAGTTGCTCGGAGATGATGGCTCCCCAATTGAAGCCACTCCCATAAATATCTACTGTGTACGCTAGAGGAATCCACGCCTCTAAAAATATGGAGCAGTCTTTCTCCCCATACAACCGGTAGATGAGGGCCATTAGGAATATGTACGATTCTATTAGGTTGGCCATTTGGTACCAGCCGGAAGTCCGGTTGGTGTATTTCTTATCTTCTCTCCACCATGAGGCCATTACCCGGTTGGTTTCATGGTGCTCATATAATTTCACGAAGAAATCAGTGTTCATTTGCTCCTATGTGTCTCTAAGCTTGTAATATTTTTGGACCTCCACCGAAAGGAACACTCTGACACCCTCTCCATTGTCATCATTAATCAAACATTTTTGTGTGTCCGTGTGGTCAATGAGCCACTTCAGAATTTTTATGAAAGGGAACACTGGAGTTATGCTTGCTACCATGTGCAGGTACGATCTTTAGAATTTCGAGAAAACTTCATCGTCGAGTGCTCTTACATCTGGGTCACTATACGAGACGTATTCCGGGAATTATTCTCGGCTGATATTCTTGAAGAGTTGCCCCTAATGTGGGAGTACCAGCTTGGTCTCGATGCTTGCCTCTATGTCTCCAAAGGATGGAGTTTGAGTGAAAACCTTATGTGTAGATGTTTTAATGACCGGTTCCAGTCTTGGAACAAATTCTAACTATTTTGCGGCCCCCGGAGAAGAGCCTTCTCCTACCTATGGTTCTTTCATCTTGGGCGCCATCGGCGATCTCCTGGTGGTTGGATTTCTTGGAGTTATTTTTCCTGTAATTGAAATGAATCTTTTAGAGACGGCGTACAAAGAAACACAGGATAAGATATATATATATATATATATATATATATATATATATATATATATATATATATATATATATATATATATATATATATATATATATAAAGTGTAAGCATGAAAAATCCACAGAGTGGTACATACCTATAAAGCTTGCTAAACCTGGTTATTTGTTACTCACGGGATCTCTGCAGCTTTCGAATCACTCGTTTCTCTCCTCCTGATGCTCTAAAACGCCTTTGTGCACAAAATGGTTTCATTTACAATACCTCAAGAGAATTTAAACCGAGGAAGAACTTACCTTGTCGTATCAACCATTTAATCCGAGTGATGAGTGGAATTCAAACAAATCTGTCGTTGAATCTCTACAACTTAAATTCATTGTGGGTTGACGGCAGAGGCAAGGAGGGTGATGTGTTCTATCAGTAATTTCAAACGGTTTTTTTGATTCGCACATGAATTGGCAACTAATGCGATATTTAGAATTAACTGGTCCCTTAAATTCTCTAAATATAAATGTATCTAGTGCTAAAACGTCCCACTATGTCTCTTTCTTAGTGGGTAGATTGAGGATCGGCAATGTGCTATGGACGTTTTCGTTGATATCCTTCTGCAAAAAACCTCTGATGCTGATCGATTTCATCGCACAGTGTTGACATGGAAAAAATGGCTCGGAGGTGTGACTTGGATTCAGGAGACCAAGGATGACTCAGGGTAAATCTGGGTCATACGTTTCTCCAATATAGAAAAGACACTTGGAATTGAAGACCAATGACTTAACTCATGAGTATTAGTCAGATTCAGGACTTTCTTCATGTTGCGTGTTCTAAACTAAAACTGGGATAGCCAATGCCAAAAAGGTATCGGGGATAAACCTATCGCATGCTTTCTTTCGATTAGCTTCTTCGAAAACTCTCGATGTCGAAGCAGTTTGGGAATTGGTGATTGGGGAAAACCCTTTATCATGGTCGAAATTTTCATCGTGGTTCGGTCTTCTCCAATTCTGACAAGCGCGTCAGGTATCAGATATCAACAATATTGTTTCTTTCTCTCTTAACGTTTACTCCCTTCGCCTTTTACCGATGTTGAAGGGAATCGACTATCAGTGATGTCTGTAGGTGATACTTGTCATGAAACAAAATCTTCCTTTCGCCGATGCTGGTGAAGATCGACGCTCGGTGACAAAGGTTTTTCGAGTGACTCTTTTACACCTCTTAATTCCTTCCGATGTCGAATTTTGGAGCACGTCGAGTAAAGTGTTTTGGCTATTTGATTCATGAAGTTTCAAAAGTTAAACAAACCTGAATAGATAATGAGAGATAAGAGAACAAGCAAAGACAAAAAAAATCTCAAAAGAAAATCGAATTCAGACAGTGCAAACATTAAGTAGTACCCAAAAAGTGAAAAATTGACATAGGCTTTTTTAGGGTGTGTTGAGTGCTCAACAAGTTATAAAGTTTATATATTGTAAAGGAGGTTTCCCCCTTGAAGTGGACTGAATTTTATTGATTTCTTATCATTTATAAGGCATTGGGTCATAACAAATAGGGCCACGAGAATTGATTCCTGGAAGGCATGTGATAAACCTTGAAGAGACCTGGGCTAGGTGAATGTAAGGAAAAATATCTACCAATATTAGAGTGAAGGAGAGTGACCTTCAAATCTTGTTGAGAACCTGAGAGAGATTCACTAGTGGTATCGTGGGTTGGCCCAGGGGTGGCTAAAATGCTAAGAGTGAATGCATCTCAGCCTATGGTTGGGTGGAAAGGCGAACAACCATAGTCAGTTGGTCGATTATCAACTGTAATAGATAAGTATTTAATATACTATGTGTAATTGAATTGAAATGCATGATTGAATGCTTGTACTTGTGTTATACATATACATACTTGATTCATAGTGATTATTCTTATTGTATTTTCAAATTCCTGCGTTTAAGTGACAGTAGGTTGGAAAGAACGGTGCATGCCCTGCACAATTGAATACAAGCATTCTGTAATGTTATGAGATAAAAAGATTGAACTTAATTATATGATTCCTGCATGCTCTCTCTCTCTCTCTCTCTCTCTCTCTCTCTCTCTCTCTCTCTCTCTCTCTCTCTCT
>ML781654.1:234780-251303 GCA_009831015.1 Picea engelmannii | reverse complement strand
CCTTGAATGTAAGGGAAAGAGCCCAAAGAAAAATCCTTGAATTGTCTAAGTCCTGAATCTTTTGAAAAGCCATATTTTGATCTTGAAGGAATCACAACCATTGGATCGGTGGAGCTAATAGATCCAGACCCTTCATTGGGATAGGTTACCATGCCTGTAGAGAATGTACCTAAGTTAATCTAGATCGTTAATCGGGGATTAACCTCTATTATAGATCGTTGTGGTCTCATTTAAGCGATATTTTAAGGAAAGGTAACGTCAGAATGATGTACCATAATGACATGAAATGCCAACACATCTAGAAGTTGATAGGTATCAACCTGTGAATGGAGACATGTAATTGTTCGGTGGGTCATAGCACAGGACCCTTGGGTGAAATATGTCTTAGACCTTTGTTTTATCCTTGCACGTCGGATCAAAATTTTGAAAGATATCGACCATTGATCAGAGTACATATGAGATGTGATATTGGTCATTGATCGACATGAAATACCTTATACACTGACAAGAGGAGGTACATAATTGTATGTCTGCGAGTCCACGAGTCCGCGTAGAGGGAAAAGTTGCAAAGTGTTGAGACTCTTCAAACAAACTTATGAAGGGAATAAATCTTCATTCGTGTGTCCATGAGTCCACATAGATGGAAAAATAATGAAAGTGTGAGACTTTTCGGGTAGACTTATGAAAGGAAAAATTATGCATTTATGAGTCTTTGAGTCCGTGAGTCTGTGAGTTCACGTAGATGGAAATATACTCTAAGTGTTGATACTTTTTGGGAGGACTTAGGAAAGGAAAAATAATCTAAGTGTGAGGCTTTCAGATGAACTTATGAAGAGGAGGTACATAATTGTACGTCCAAGATTCCATGAGTCTTCATAGATGGAAAAGTGGCTAAGTGTTGAGCCTCTTTGGATGAACTTATGAAGGGAAGGATTTTTCATTGGGGAGTCCACGAGTTCATGAGTTCGTGAAGGAAAAAAAAGTTAAGTGTTGGGGGAAAGCTCATGAAGAGTATGAATATAGACCATGAGTCTGCAATACCACCACCCACGTGTATCTGAATACAACAGGGAGGCTATGATGCCATTAGGACGACATATTTCCATTACAAACATGATGATGAGCTAACTGGGATTCCACCGTGGCAAGTTAGGCTAGTGCCACGTCAGGACCCGAGTGTTTCCACGTCAGCTGGCATGAACAATGAAATGTTATATGGATTCCACGTGATAGTAAGAAAGATGTTGTCTATGAAAACCCAATAACTTTGGGAGTTCATAGCTTTCTTTCCAGACATCAAATCTGAGTGAATTTACCATTGTTGGAAATGTCTTGACGAGTAAAATAGGATGGAGTTGTGATAGAGAATATTTAGGGTGGATAGAAGAAGAAAAACTTTAATACCCCATTCCTTAAAAAGGTACTTAGGGGGTGGTTCTGTTACAAACCCCTCATGGTCATTCTATTATACCCTCCCCCCTCTCATGTATTGATTTATCCCCCATCTTTATCCCTGTCCTCTTAGCAGTTGGCATCACATTTTTATTATTAAATCATAGAAATAAATTCTCATATTACATCGCTTGGTCATGGCTGCTTATTATATCTACATTAAACATTAATTAAATTAGGGATTATAGTTGAGATGTTAGATTCCCCCTCCCTTGCAATTGTCTGTCGTCCCCAATGAAAATAAAATTTAGAAAATATATATGCAAATTTACATCACAATACTTAGAAAATAAAATTTCGCAATTTCACAACTCCAACAATAGTTCCAATCATACTCTCTTGTTCCTCCCAACTCACGTGTTAAGTACCAAAGACTTGAATACAACATACCATAATATATCCACAGAGCAATATAGAAAAATATACACTTTATTATTATAAAACCCTTAGGTTATGGCAACACCATACAATAGATACTATTACAAAAGGGATCCTCTCTTTTTCACTTTCCTCTTCGAGGGGGAAACTTCCTAATGAGCTACATGCTCCAAATACAATAATTCTTGTTCTTTTTGGATCCATTATATAATGTTATGAACCACCGCAGAACATTATATAGGGGGAACCTTCTAGAAAGTCCTCTTGCATTTATTATGTTCACATTAATATATCTAACTACTATAGTGGGCCTTATTTAATAATATAGTGGACCTAGTCCAATATGTAATGTAGATAGAGAGACAGTGGGGGGCCTAAAGGGCCCATAGTCATAATTTTTGAAGTCATTCAATTTAAGGTGGACTAGGTCCACTATATTATTAAATAAGTCCCACTATGGTAGTTAGATATATTAATGTGAACATAATAAATGTAAGAGGACTTCTTACAAGGTTCCACTTCTAAAAGGTTCCTCCTCTAGAATGTTTTTCGGTGGTTTGTAGCACTATGTAAAGGGGTTCAAGCAATGTAATGGAGGAAAGAATAAGAATAATTATTGTATTTGCAATGTTTATATCATTAGGAGGTTTCCCCCTCAAAGAGGCAAGTGAATAGGAGAGGATCCCTTCTGTAATAGGATCTAGTGTATGGTGTTGTCGTACCCTAAGGGTTTTATAATAATAAAGTGGATATTTTTCTATATTTATGTGGATATATTGTGGTATTTTGTATTTAGGTATTTGGTACTTAACAATTGGTATCAGAGCACTTTCTTCTGCCACAAAAGGGGCAATTTGTTTTCTCTATTTTTGCATATTTTTTCAAGGAAATAAAAGATGGTCGTGACGTTCTGGAAAATATTTGTACCTTTTTGTGTGGAATTTGCATAAACTTGTAGATATGAGTTCCTCTAGGAGAAAAAACCAAATACAAAAAACAAATAATTTGAAATGGAGTCTGGAAAGCGAAGATATCATCATTTTAAAATATGTTCATTTTCTGATATTTTCCATGGACAACCGCACAATTTTGATAATTTTTGTAGCACCGGGGGATGACTTTTCCCAAGAAAATTTCAGTGCTGATTTCCTCTCAAAAATATCCCACAAAAAAAAAAAATAGTCAAAATTAGATCTCTGGAAGAGAAGATATCGTTGATTTAAAATCGGTCATTTTCTAGGGTCCTTGTGACGACAATGGGACTACAGAGCTCATAACTTTTTACAAAGTGCTCAGACTTATACCAAATCAATGTCATTGGATAGATCAATTTAGTATATTTATTTTGGTATATTATATGTGGATTTTTCAATGGATATTTTCTCTCAAATCCTCATGGGAGTTTTCCGGAAGTTTGAATCCCTTGGGAACCATATACAAGATGGTCTACAAGACATCGGGGACAATTGTCACAATATTTGAAGGTCCTTGGACAAAATACATTAGGGATATATTATGGTAGACATCAGGGATGAATATAATCAAGAAGTATATTCTTGGTATGATTTTGAGGCGGATTTTGAGGATTGGTATATGGATAGTTCGAAATTTTGGGATGACAACCACTTCCGTCTTCTATTTGATGACTCTACTCCACCTCATGTAAAGCACCTATTGGAGAGTAGAAAAGAGCCTTTCATGCATATTAATATTCAATTTTATTATTCTCCAATTTTGGTGGATGATGTTTTATCTAGTTCTCCATATTTGGATCTGCATGACGAGTGTCAATTTTTGGAGCATCATTTCAACTGCCTATTGAGTTCCAGTATCTTCAGCGTGGATTTCACCTAAGCACTTGGACATGGGACCCAAGTTTATAGTAGAGGTTGGACTACTTCATTATGGTGGCTCGCATTTCTACATGGGGCCTTGGTTCACCAGCCTACTTCAACACTATGGTCCACACTTATCCATAGGACCCTGGTATAAGGTTGTACATCCTCATAAAAAGTGTTGAGGACAACGTTTTCACAAGGGGGATGGAATATAGTGTAGCTAGAGAGGTAGTGGGGGGGTGAAGGTGTTATGAAATATTTCTCCTGAGGACAGGTGAAATATCCCTTGGATTACCAGACCCCTATATCAAGATAGAAACACTACAAATGGAAACTAACATCCCTTTAAAATCATTTTAACCAATCAGAAAGAGAGAAGGAGAAAGCGCATGATGTACATTTTTTCAAAGTTTGTCCTCATCGCTTGCAATCCGTGAGATTGATATTCAAAATACCTGGCAAAACTTGATACCTGCAATGGGAAGCAAAGAGAAATGAATATCTCCTACTCTAGTTTATTAGGTAAAACAAATTCATCTATGAAGATTGAAGCAACAGTAAATAAGCATATGCAAGAATACACAATATTGAAGGAAATAGTCCAAGTATATTCAAATTAGAACCAAAAGAGAACACTTAAATACCACGATTGATGCAAGAGTAGACTCTCCAATATATCCTCATCCACCCCCTTGCATTAATATACAAAGATCAAAATCATGATACTTTGACTGATTACCTCCCTCCTTTCACCTTGGAAATCCCTCAATATATAGTCTTGAGAGGCACAACCACCATGATAAAATGAGGGATATGGTTGAGGATATGGCTCCTTTAGTTTTGGATCAGATCCTAAGTTGAAGCCAAAGTATGGGGGTCGAACATAACCAACCCTATCTGAGAGAGATGGCCCATAGAATTAGGTGGAGGAGATCCCCATTTTCCCTCAACAAGAATGGAGCTCCCAATTAGTGAGATACACCCATAACATGGCAAAGGAGGCACCATGGCCCTCCCCCAGCTTGGCTAGGGGGGCCCCACCATTCATAAATTCTCAAAACAAGGTCAAATTTTCCAAGGAAAAAGTGTGTTTTGACCTTGAAATGATGGTTTTCCTCCTCCCATATGACTTAGTGGTCATGGATAACTATTTTCATGGTACCAAGGGGTGGCAACACTAAAAAAAGTGAATGAGACACTTGGGAAGGTTCATATGAAACTTGCGACAGTGCATGCGACACTTACCAAGTGCATATGTCACTTTGCAACACTTTTGACACTTAGGGTGAGATACCTAGGTGTGTAACATATTCCCCCCTAAAGTGTGAGGTCAGAAGAGAAATTGATGGCTGAAACACTTTACAAATTATTCAATGCAAGGATGTTGGAGTGGGAGAACCTGACAAAAGCTGTGAACAATCATCAAATAGTATTAATATATGTTCCATTTTTTAGGCAGGCATACCTATGCTTGGAATATGATATGAATCAAAGAATGACCACCGACCAATACACTGTGGATCCATAAAAATACTGACTAAGGATCTGGCGACCAAAGATACAATGTGGATCCATACCTCCATGACATGAACTGATCACATCCATGAAAAATACATAGTGGAGCTATGTTATGACAAAACATAACCATGAATCAATCAATGTGGATCTATGTGGATTCACTTCTAGAAGGTTCCTATTCTAGAATGTTCTTAGGTGGTTCATGGAACTATATAGAGGGATTCGAGCAATGTAATGGGGATAGTAAGAGAAGTTTGTATTTGGAGCGTGTAGCTCATTAGAAGGTTTCCCCTTCGAAGAGGCAACTGAACAGGAGAGTATCCATTCCATAATAGGATCCATTGTATGGTGTTTCCCTACCCTAAGGGTTTGATAATAATAAATTGGACATTTTTCTATATTGTTGTTTGAATCTTTGTGGTGATTTTATTATTCAGATATTTGGTACATAACATTGTAGACTCAAGGAATGCACCATTGGTTTATCATGGCTAATCCAAGGAATGTTACATTCATTTATCAAGGTCCCCAAAATAGTTGGCTAGGATTTTGAGATGTGGTTCTAGAACTCTAACTTCTCAAAACATAGTCTTGCATTCTTTTTTCTTCAAAATTGTCAAACATTTTCAGGTATTATTCCTGTATGTTTTCTTCATTCTCTCACATAACATCTTTAGGATTGTAACAGTTCCATTGAACCTTTACCAACCCTATGTATTTTTTCCTAAGAACTTTGAATTTTCGGTTCAGGATGTGTAACAGTTCCACCCAGAAATCCCCTTCATGCTCCACCTGGATCACATTCCAATCAATTATGTGGTTAGGGTTAGGCACATATTTATTTAATAAAGATACATGAAATACATTATGCGCTCTCATGGATGTAGGAAATGCTAGCATGTATGCAATTGGCCCTATATTTTCTAATATTTCAAAAGTTCCATAATATCTCGTTGTCAACTTTGGGAAACTTCCTAATATTAGAGAACTTATTTTTTCCTTCATTTTTAAAAATACATGATTGCCCACTTTAAAATATCTAAAGACTCTAACCATATCTGTGTAATGTTTTTGCGTATTCTTGGGAATCCTTTAAATTGTTTTTGAACTTTTTCATCTACTCTTCCATTTCCTTTAAAAAGTATGGCCCAACAATTGTTTTGTCCATTGGGTTATCCCAACCCATTGATGTGTTACACTTCCTTCCATACAATGCTTCAAACTAACTCATTTTTAATCAGGCTCGACATCCATTATTGTATGAAAATTCCACTAAGTGGAGATAATCCCCGCACTTTGATGGTTGATCCATCACATACATTATAAGAATATCTTCAATTATTCTATAATTCCTCTTTATTTTCCCATATGACTCTGGGTGATACATTGTACTGAGATTTAGATTTGTCCCAAATCCTTAGAAAAAACCCTTCGAAAAATTGGAAGTAAACTTTGGATCTTTATTTGAAACTACTGCCTTAGGCACCCCATGTATCCTGACAACTTCTTTCATATAGATATCCACAATATTTGATGTCGTGTGCGTAGTATTCACTGGAATAAAATGTGCTACCTTAGTTAATTTATCCACCACCACCATGATGGAATCATGTTTCTTCACTTTTCTAGGTAGCTTAGTAATAAAATCCACTATAAAAACTTCCCACTTCCATTCTAGAATGGGAAATGGTTGTAATAACCCCGCCAGATATTTGTGTTTGGTCTTCAATTTTTGGCACTCTACACATATAGCTATGTAATTAGCTACTTATTTCTTCATTCCTTCCCAAAAGTATTGGCTTATTACAACTGCAATTATCTTTTGATATCTTGGTTGCTCAACATATGACACATTGTGCATTTCCTTAAGCACTACATTTTCCAACTCATTGGAATTCGACACATATACTTTTCCTTTGTACTTGAGAATTCCATCTTCTTTCAACTCATAAAAATTAAATTTCTGTTGAAAATGACCTTGTTGTAATGTTTCTTTTATTTTCAAATAATGTGGATCTAATTTTTTTGTTGCAATAACATTATCTTTCAAATCAATCATGTACATACAAATGGCTGCAATATTCCCTTCAAGAGCTCTCCAGTTGAGTGCATCAGCCACTTGAATTTCCTTGTCTTCGATGTGCTTAATTTCAAATTCATACTCACTCAGAAATTCAAGTCATCTAGTTTGTTTGGCATTTAATTTGGGTTGTCCAGACAAATGTTTCGGACCTCAACAATCTTTCTTTAGCTCAAATTTCCTCCCCATAAGGTAATGTCTCCAAATTTTTAATGCATGTACAATTTTTGTTAACTCCAAGTCATGGGTAGCATAATTCCTCTCATACTCTTTTAATTTTATGGACTCATAGAATACCACATGATCTTTTTGACAGAGCACTCCATTGAGCCCTTCCTTGCATGCATCATTACCAGGGATGATTTTAAGGAGGGAAATTTATTTTAAAATGTAGAAACCTTGACGAATCTTACTAATCCTACATATGCCAACTATAAATTTTTGGCGATATTTTTGTAAAAATATTCAAATTTCTAAGGATTTTATATAGTTTTTATAAAATTTTGGTGATTTTTAAGGTAAAATAATTTTATCCTATAGAATTTGGGCAAATCGTTTTTAAAATAGTGAATCTCTTTTTTGGAAAAAACATGGAAAATTATCCCATGAGCGAAATTTAGCCCCTAAAATCATCCCTAAGATTCATTACACACAACAAAATATTCATTTGGATCTGCAATCTTTAATATTGGTATACTTGTCAAGATTTCCTTCAACTACTGAAATCTCTCTTCACACTTGGAGTTCCATTCAAATTTCACTCCCTTCTTTTGCAAAGAAGTGATTGAGCTTGCAATGTTTGAGAATATTTTGATGAATATTCGGTAATAAATGGAAAGAATCATGGATGATCTTACCTCTATCACATTTATTGGTGTTGGTCATCCTCTAATGGCCTCTATATTTTTAGTATCCACTGCTATTCCTTCTGCTAAAATTATATGCCCCAAGTAGTGAATATTTTTTTGATTAAAAAATGCACTTACTTAGCTTAACATACAATTTGTGCTCTCTTAAAAATTGCAACACCATTCCAAAATGTTTCTCATGTTCCTCTTTTAAATTATATTAGACAAGTATATCACCTATAATCACAATCACAAACTCGTACAGGTTTTCCCTGAACACTCCATTCATTAGGCACATGAAAATAGTTGGGGCATTTGATAGTCCAAATGGTACTACCATGAATCATAATGGCCATATCTTGTCCTTAATTTTGTCTTGATATTGTCCTCACTTGATGATATCTTGATATCAAGTCAATATTGAAAAACATTATTTCACCTTTCAGCTGATCAAATAAGTCATCAATTCTTAGAAAATGATATTTTTTCTTTCTGGTGACCTTATTTATCTATCTAAAATCAGTACATAGCCTTAAGGTTCCATCCTTATTCTTCACAAAAATAATTGGGGCTAGCTAAGGTGACACTCTTGGACATATATACCCCTTCTTTAACAATTCTTCAAGATGCATCTACAACTCCTTCAAATCTGACATACCCATTATGTATGGTGTCTTGGACACCGTGGAAACTCTTGGCACCAAATCAATGGAGAAATTGATGTCTCTTTGGTATAAATCCTGGTATTTCCCTAAAAATGTCTTAAAAATCCATCAATACCAGAGGGTGTTCAATGATTTCCACTTTATTTTAGGTTTCCTCTTCCATATGGCCTGCAAAAATATGACATCCCTTCTGGAAAAACTTTTTCAACTGCATAGTCAAAATCTCTCTAAAAATTACAACTATTGGAATGAATTTAATATTTCCTTGCTTCCCTTCTTCATCAAGACATGTGATTGTATTGTTGTAAAAATCTAGGATAGCATGGTATTTTTCCAACCAATCCATGCCAATTAGACAATCATATGAACCCAACGGTATGATGTTCACATTCACCTTTGTGTTGAATCCATTCATGTTTATTGGACAATATTTAACTAGATCATTGATTTTCCTCCTAGCTCCTATGGCTAACTAAACTAGACAAGACTTCCAATGCTTACTCCTTTCCAAGTGAAATATTTAAAAAATGTTAGAGTTTATGTAATTATGGCTTGCTCTATTATCAATTAAAATTGTTATGGACTAGTTATCAATCTTACCTTCCACTTTAATCCTGCAAGATTGATACTCCACTTGTTTGTTGTCGAAGGCTGCATAAATCCTTTGTATGTTTCATCCTAGGTCGTCCACTTCTTCAACCTTATTAATGTTGTTGATAGTCCTCAAGATTTCTCCTTTATGAGGGAAGTCCCTATATAAGTGATTTCTCTCACATCCCCAACATTGTATACGTTGCTATCTTGGACTTTTCCCAAATGAATCTGTAGTCTTGTGCTCATTTTGGGTTGACTAGCCTTGTTTATTTTCTTGGGAGTTGTTCTTGAAAAAGAGTGGCTTCAAACCTTTATGTCTTTGGTCATTTTCCCCTTCATGTTTTCATTCCAAACTTTTTAGAAAACTGGCCTTCCTCTGCTTTTCTCTCCTTATGGCTTCTTCCAAAGTTTTGGTGTTATCATGTTGATCTTTTCATTGTAGAAGGAGGGTAACCCACTTAAAAACCTTTGTATTTTAACTTTTTCATTGTTTATGAAGTCAACATACTTTAGAAACTGAAATAATATGTTCTCATATTCATCCATTGTCATGCTTCCCAACTTTAGTCAAATAACTCTTTCATCTTCCTTTCATAGTAATGCCCAGACAAATATTTCTATTGGAAATATCCTTTGAACTACCTCCATGAGATCCTCTTCTCATCAAGGTCCTTGGATTGCTTAAGCTGATCCCACCACATGGTTATTTTTTCCTTGCAACTGGTAGGTTATAATTCTATCCTCTACCTGGTAGGGGTAATCATCCAGCTGGAAATATTTATTCATTTCCAATAGTGAGGCCTCAACCTCTTCTCCTTTCCTATGCTCACCATTGAAATTTGGTGGATTGATCTTCCTAAGTTATCTTTGCCAGATGTTTGTCTCATGTCTTCTCCTTTTCCTTCCAAAGGAGACACACTTGGGATGCTCTGCGACCCTGAATTTGCATGGGTACTTCTGGTGGATTGAATTGGAGAATGATGGCACATGTTCATGCTTCTTGACTTATTGTCATTCTCGTAGCCATCCCTTTTGTTTTGGGATATATATGATGTCACTTGTCTTGCAATATCTTTCTGATTATTTCCAAAGTATCTTATGAATTTCTTATGAAACATATTTATAATATGAAGTATCTCTTCCTGAGCCTGCATAATCCTTTCATTATCTTCTGTATAGCTCTGCACTTCCCTATGCAGGATTCTCATAGTTACAGGTTCTTCCCTTTCTCTTCTTCCATTTGGCATTGTATCATCATTTTCCATGTTTATATGTAGACTTATTATCTCTTCCTTATGGTTGTAATATCCCTAAGCATATTCCATAACGCTAGTCCTCAAATAAGAACTAAAGTTGTTTTCATATACCTATAATTATGCAAGAAATGTGCATTTAATAATTATTGTTAGAACATGCATAGCATAAAACATTTCATTAATTAGAATACAGGCTATTCTCCATATAAATTTATGAAGAACACATTGAACCAAATCAAAATATGATTCCTTAGATGCATTCATCTCTGAAACAACTTTCCAACAACTATACTTGTAACATCTCGGTTTTAACCCTTATGAACTAAGAATGTATTATGTAATTATGACTTAGATTGGTGCGCCCGTAAATTTGAAAAGGGGCCAGAGTGCCTAGGAAATGTAAGACATCTTTATACATTAATAAAATACATTGTTGGTTGCAAGACAGAAAAGGGAAAAAAAGATAGGGGGATATGATTCCACGAGAGAGGGGGGCTTGACGGGATAAGTCCTTTTATTATTATTTTATTTTACCCATAATTGATTTTATGGAGAAAAGGGGTTACTTGAGCTTCTTGGGTGGATGGCCATGTGGCTCTTGTCTTTGGGTAATTATTTAAACATCCCTTGGGGGGTTTTGGGGGGTTCTTCTCCCTAGTTCTTCTCATTCTTCTTCTTCTTCTCTCCACTCATTCTTTCACCACTCGTCCCTTCTCATTCGTGATCTCTTGGGGGGAGCATGGAAAACCGAATTGCTGGAAAGGAACCATGGTTTTTGGTTGTAATGATTGCTGGTGTATTCCAACCATGAGTTAGTGCCTGCATGTGTGAGATGCTTGGCATGTGTTAAGTTTTTCTCATAGCTGCAAGTCCTGAGAGTCCCAGAATGGAGACTCTTGACCAAATGCATTGGATCCCTGGATGGAGATGGAAAGCCTGAGGGACTGCATGGTAGAGAAGGGGGTCCATTCTCTTGGGTTGTGTAGGCTGGGTAGAAGAGAGTTGGTGTACTTTGGATTGTTGTGAGTATCCTATGAGAGATTGAGTGTTGAATGGTTTGGGAGAGCCATTTCTATATGGTTGTAATATATTACTGATGATTCCAAGAGGGAATGGATTCCTATGTGCATGAGATTGATGGCAATTCAAATAGAACTGTCCATAGCTAAGAATACTTGGAGTTTCCAATAGGGATATTTCATGACCAGTAGAAGTGGAGCCTTGGAGAGAAATGGGACAGCCTAAGGGACTGCATGGTAGAGAAAGGTGTCCATTTCTTTGGGTTGTGCAGGTTGAGGGGGAAAGAGAGCTAGAAATTAGGATTTGTTGTGTGGTTAGGAAACCTGAGAGCTAGTTATCCAACTGATGTGTGTTGCATATTTTTCCTAGCACCCGTCCTTGTGGATTCATAGCCCTAGCTCAGGGGTGACCTGTTGTTGAGAGTAAAAGAGCATTAGTGTCTATGGTTGGGAGGAACGTCCTTGGTCTATAGCCAGTTGGTGAATGTTTACTTGAAAGATAAGTGTTCTATGTGTTTTCTGTATAATGTTATTTCGTTGTGTATTTAATTATCTTTGAGATATGTATTTATAATGTGCTTGTTTGCTGGTTATTTTTTTGCATGACATGTTGTTTGTTTCTTTTATGTTGTAGCATGGATCTTGTTTTATGAATGTGATTTTCATGCCTCTTAATTAACTTATAAGTGATTCGAATTGAGATAAGTCACTATGAAGTGAGTCCCTGGACTACAACATGTGTCTCTTGTGGGTGGCTAGGTGTGTTGCAGTCGGATTAAGTGGGGTAGATTAGCCTATGGGTGGTTGGGTATGCTACAAATTGGTATCAGATCTTCTCGTTGAAACAATGGGCTAGTATGGGCCAATTCTGTTGGCCAAATTCTCATGCTTGAGATGGATTACAACCTTGAAGTCAAAAATATCAGGAGGAATGGAGTTGCAAAGTCTGCATAGAATCTAGAGCATCAGAGATCCTTGAAGGGGATAGTGGGATCGTGACCGTCCCTTTCGAATTTGGGAGCGATCGCCACCATGGGAACAAGTTTATAATTGGACCAATGGATCTATTTGAGGGAAGATAGATCCTTCGCAGTCATCAGATCTGGAGAAGGTATGGGGTCATTAAGCATCAGAGTCCTTTGGACTCCGTTGCTTCAACAAATGTTAGGTCTTTGATGAAAAAGAGGTAAAATCCATGAAACTCTAAAGTCAAGGAGTGAATCTATGTCGTAGATCACTGGAAGGAATACTTGACCATTGGATTTGTCCAAGGATAGATTTGGGCCATTCGATCAGGCAAGGTTTGAAGGTTCAGCACTCCAGGAGAAGGAATTCCTTAAGTTTCCAAGAAGAAAATATCTCTAAGTCCCGAACTCTGGAGAAAATCATGATCGTTCGTTGTATGGGACACATGTCTACAAATTATCAAGTATCAATTGGGAGTTTTAGTCCTTATGTCACTTGGAGAATTTTTCTCCAAAGCCCTGAAGTCTGGAGTGAATCCGAACCATTCGTGGTTAGGGGATACATGTTCACAAATTAGTGATTGTTCATAAGTTCGACATTCAGAGGAATTGTTTGATGGAGTTGAAAAATCCTCCAAATCCTGAAGCCTGAAGTAGCAGAAGTCACAGAGCGTCGTAGTGACATGGCATGTTGACGTCACCAAGGGTGACATGGACCCACTTCATGCATGCCATGTGTCATCTTGCTTTATGAAATTCATAGACCCTTTGTGCCATTATAACTTGACATGTGTCACTCATAGCATGGGCCACATGTCATTTCTGTATTTTTTTCACCACGTATCGCTCCCCCTAATGTGTAGTTGATGATGAGACTCTGAAAGTTTAGAGGTTTGAAATTTGGGGATAACGGAGTATGTGTTTGTGAGACCTCTGAATTTTGAAGCTCTGGAGCACCAGAGTAAGAATACTTTGAAGAGCCTCTCTGTGAGTTCTTCAGTTTGGCATTTGGAGGGAATGTTGTTCGGTATAGGTGGAACCTACGAAGCTCGAAGTTATGAAATTCTGAAGTGTGTAAAGATCGTCCGTCTCAACATTTGATTAAGTCATGATATTTGATCTCGTTGAAGCCTTCAAATGGGATAGGACCATCCAGTCAACGGGAGATCAAATATCGATCGTCCAATCTGCTAGTAGATTCATTGGAAGGGCTTTGACGAAGCTTAAATATAGGAGAAATTGGAGATTGAAGATGGATAATATCCAAAGGCCAAAGTCTGGAGGATTTCTTCCAGCATCGGTCCCATGCTAAGGAAAAAAGGGCCTGGATGTAAACCATCCCTCATACTTAGTGTTCGTGCAAGCTCCTGTGTAGTAAAACACAGAGAGGGGCACTAAAGAGTGTTTAAGCTCGCGGTTTTGAGTCGTGGTCATGTGGTTCATGGTTTGAAGGAATCACCTTTGCAGTTTTTGAATTTTTTCATCAGCTAAGGGGGTTGAAAGTGGTTTTTTTCAGGGATCCCTAACTTTGAACTCCAATATTTAATTAGGGCGATATTTTAGTCATCGAAAAGATGATTCAGAGGAGAATGACCTGGAATAATTCTATCTTTTTTAGATAACTGTTATAATTGATATTTTATTTTCTTCATAAATTAAACATAAAATGTACATGTAGATTTAATTGACAATTTTGTATAATATGTATAATTCTAACCAGATGATTGCTTGCATATTTTGGCAGGATTAGAGGTATAATCAAGTCAATTCCAGTCTAAGATCAGATGTTGGAGTCATGAAAGCATGATGAAGCTTACATAATTTGGATGAGGTAATAAAAGAGCTATAGAGAGAGTAATGGAAGGTGGACAAAGAACTCAAGAATAGTGGAACAAAAGTATTAGTTACAACTACAAAATATGAATAAACAACAAGTACAACAGAAGCAAGAATTCTTGCATAGGATATGAAGATAGAACGTTCAAAATTTCATGGATGGGCATAGATGATCTAAAATTTGCAGAAGACTTGAAAAACTTTAAAATTATTGCAAGTGAATGTTATGTGTTTAAAGCAAAAGGATCTGTTTGCAACACATAAATTAAAAGGATTACTTATGCAAATTACACATAGACAGCATCATAATCATTGAACATAAGCACATAAACACAACAATTTGATAAAGGAGTTCACCCCTCTTATGGGCTACATCTCCTGGTCAAGCTTCCAATGGTTTATTATTATTAATTGCTAAAAGTGCTCAAAAAAATGTCTTACAATGCTCAAACTGACAAACCGACTGCTCCAATAGCTTCCCAGCGTCCCAAAACCCCTGTCTGGGCTCTTTCGGCACCTCAATCGGTTGAAAAATGAAGAAGTTAGGCCTCCTGGAAGTCTCCCTCTTCAAGCTTGTTGTCTCTGGTTCTACAATTCGCACCCCCCTTGAATGAACCTGGCTCACACGCTCATTTAAGCGCAAAAACCCAGCACCAGACGCAACCGCGCCAATGGTGCAAACCGTAGAACGATTAAGGGCGTGCCATCCCCTAACCGCCTCGGCACCTGGGCATATGGCCATGTGATCTCGCGCTTGGACAAAAGGTGGTTTAACCGTTTGAAAACCATGTAAACCGACTCCCACGTGCACATACAAAGGTTATATGTTAAAACCGGGGTTAAATGTTTTTAACCCGCGCACAATTCATTAACACCGCCCCATATACTATATGGTCACATAGTTTACAATGGAACCATGGGTCGGGGCTAGGACTCGGCCCGCCCCCCTTTCCACTTAACACAACACACGTATTTAAATATATGCGTGTTGACATTCATTACAAGGAACGTCGGGCGGAAATTTGGTTAGTGGAGTTTGCAAAGGCACTATGTGGAGGAGAGGTCCAGGGGTCGAACCTCGCGTCCTCCAACATTTTATACATAGAACTCCTTAGCCAACCAGTGAGTGACACGTGGTGCCCTTGGATTGGGCCATGTGTCCTCCTATTATTGGTCACCCAAGGACACATGTCAACACTCGACTCACCAACAATCGACCAATCATCATCTGCCACATCACCACCATACAATCTGTACAACCCTGCCACATCAGATCATACGGACTGTACGGACTGTACGGACAGGTACAGTCAGCATCAAACTTTTTGCCTGTTTGGCTTGACAAACAGAACACAATATATTCTCCATATGGACTCCGTTTGAGAAAGAAAATATATCGCCAGAATCAGGAAGACGAGACGAATGCAATGGCACTTTTTTCGTCGCATTCCGAGCACTTTGAAAATTGAGCAAAATTTGATCCCCTGATCACACCTCCCCATTGGGAAGCTTTTGGACCTCCAAAAGACTATCTCAGTCTATGTGAAGATGAGGGTATAGTTCCCTCACCCTTCCAACCTCAATCCACTTGGCCTTGCTTGGATTCGTCCCTTTAAGACCAACTCACAAATACTCCACATTTCCTCGTTTCGAAGATCACATTCTCTTGTCAAGGATGGTATCTTCCTGCAGTTCTGTTAGATAATCTGGAGAAAAATCATCTATAGAAGGAATCTGAACATGCTCTCCTTGATCATCAATCAATGGAGGCTCATACAACTTCAAATTCTCAACATTAACGACTGCATACATCTGCATACAAGGAGGCAAATCTAAACGAAAAACATTGTTACCAATCTTGTCAGCAATCTTGAAGGGACCATATCGAATCGGTTTCAACTTTTTACCTTCTTCTTTAAGCCTCTCCTTGTTGATGTAAAGCCACACTTCATCACCAACTTCGAAACTGTGATCAACACGATGCTTGTCATGTCTCGTTTTGTACTTGGCCTGACTCTTTTCCAACTTCTCTTGCACCACCTGATGTATCGACTGAATTTGTTCAATGAACTTC
>ML781654.1:191213-220421 GCA_009831015.1 Picea engelmannii | reverse complement strand
ATCTCAAAAAACCTTCATTTAGGCCCTCAAAATGGCCCCGGAAGTTAAAACCTGCTAAAAATAGTAAATTGCCAAAATTGCCAGAAAACTGTTTTGAGCCAGTCGGAAAAGGTGGGTGGCCATCGATATCCACCTGGATCATAGGCAAGCAGTAGGAAGTGTGTGGATGATGTGTTAAGGCATTTGCCAGACCTTCCAACTCACCTTGGTGAATGCATGACATAGTTATGATGTATATTGTAGTCAATTCACGGATGAATTGTGTATATGTGGCCATGGGTATTGGCACATTGATTTTTATTTTATTTAGTAATAAATTGTCGCATTATGAAAAGACCATGGCACTGAAAATACGTAAATATGGATAGATGCATTATATTTAATATGAATACTATATTAAGGTGATTAGATTGTTGTTGTTACAATTTCAACATCAGTTTTGGAGATATTAAAAATGTTACAAGTACAGGAATCACTGAGTGCATTTGGGGTGAATGCATGTATATACTATATAAGATAGAAATGATTATGCTAACAAGTGAAATGATGTGAGTATTGCTAACTCATGAAGTTGAAAAAACTTCTGAAACTGTTATATATTACAACAACAAAGTTGTAGGTTAAAGTAGTTACATAATGAGAAATTACAGAAAAGCTCTGTTGTGGGAAACAGAGTGATATTTCTAGATAGAAGAAAGAAAGTATTGGCTAATAATACATGCATATGTAATGATGAGTTCGTTCCAATTGATAGTCGGATTAATAGAAGTGATTGAATTGTAGTTGTAAAAAATTCTGAGATCACTTTGTGATTTTGTTTTGAATCGTAACCATGAAAAAATATATATAGATTGTACATGAGATATTGACAATTTGTTTGGCTGAGGAATGTTGAAATTGCAGGAAGAAAGGGTATTGGACATGGCAATGTTGCAAGTCCATAAAGAAGACCAATTCCTATTGCTACAAGAGTCAAATTATTATGAGCATAAGCTCATGTCTGGAAGTTTTGTTTTTCCTATATGAAATATTTTTGGGAGTTATAATTTAATAAATTACTGGAAAATTGTTTTGTCTTAATGTAAATCAAGGAAATTGTAGGTAGGATGCTCATGAATATGGAAGGGATGTAATTCCATAAGGAAGACTAATATCTACAGCTGCAGAGCCAAATATTATGACCAAAAATCTCATGCTTGGAAAATTTTGTTTTCTTATATAAAACAAATTTGACATTTATGAAAGGAATTATTATAACAATATCTCATGATGACTATATTTTTATAATATAGATGAGATGGTTGTTATTGAAGTTGGAAGCTCATGAAAAAAAACACCAGAAGGAAATCAAGCTCAATGATGAAGGCAGGGAATGATAAAATTCTAGTGGACTTGTTGCAGCTAGAGTTCTTGAGGCCACAACTCTGAAACTTCCTAGCTGAGTGCACTAGAGCCCTGGAGAGAAGTGGAACAATATGAGGGACTTCATGGCAAAGAAATGGGTTTATTTCTTTGGTTTATGCAAGGATGATAGGGAAGGAGAGTTTGTTGGTTGGAACTGTTGCCAGAAATATACATTCCGAAGATCATTATACATGTTTTGGTTTGGAATGTCAATGTATAAATGTTTAATTTTAGGCTAGAGTTCTTATGTATATAAAATTGGGTGAGATTTCCAGTGTGGATTAAGTCCAGAGGGCCTAGATTTGTAATGTTAATAACATTGGAGTGGTGTTGTGCACTGAGGAAAATGCCAAAATAAGGGGAGGGGGAATGTAACATCCTGGTTTTAACCCTTATGAACTAAGAATGTATTATGTCATTATGATTTAGGCAGGTGAGCCAGTAAAGTTGAAAAGGGGCCAGAGTGCCTAGGAAATGTAATACAACTATATTTATTAATAAAATACATTGTTGCATGCAAGACAAACAAGGAAAAAAGAAATAGGGGGCTATGATTCCATGAGAGAGGGGGGCTTGAGGGGCTAAGTCTTTTTATTATTATTTTATTTTACCCATAATTGATTTTATGGAGAAAAGGGGTTACATGAGCTTCTTGGGAGGGAGGCCATGTGGCTCTTGTCTTCAGGTAATTATTTAAACATCCCTTGGGGGGTTGTTTTGGGGGTTCTTCTCCCTAGTTCTTATCATTCTTCTTCTTATTCTCTCCATTAATTCTTTCGTCACTCGTCCCTTCCCATTCGTGATATCTTGGGGGAGCATGGAAAATCGAATTGCTGGAAAGGATCCATGGTTGTTGGCTATATTGACTGATGGTGTATTCCAGCCAAGAGTTAGCTCCTGCATCTCCGAGATGCTTGGCATGTGTTAAGTTTCACTCATAGTTGCAAGTCCTGACATTCCCAGTAGGGATATTATTGACTAGATGCACTAGAGCCCTAGAAGGAGATGGATAGCCTGAGGGACTTCGTGGAAGATAAGGGGGTCCATTCTCTTAGTTTGTGTAGGCTGGGTAGAAGAGAGCTGGTGTACTTTGGATTGTTGTGAGTGTTGAAAATCTTGTGAGAGATTGAGTGATGACTAGTTTGGGAGAGACATTTATATATGGTTGTAATATACTACTAATCATTTGAAGAGGGAATGGATTACTATGTGCATGAGATTGATGGCAGTTTGGATATAATTTTCTGCAACTGAGAATCCTTGGAGTTTCCAGTAGGGATATTTCCTTACTAGTAGCACTGGATCCCTGGAGAGAAATGGGACAGCTCGAGGGACTGTGTGGTAGAGAAAGGTGTCCATTTATTTGGATTGAGTAGGCTGAGGGGGAAAGAGAGCTGGAAATTAGGATTTGTTGTGTGATTGGGAAACATGAGAGCTAGTTAGCCAAGTGTTGTGTGTTGCAGATTTGGCCTAGGACCCGTTCTTGTGGATTCATAGCCCTGGCTCAGGGGTGACCTGTTGTTGAGAGTAAGAAAACAAAAATGTCTATGGTTTGGAGGAACGTCATTGATCTGCAGCCAGTTAGTGAATGTTTTCTTGAAAGATAAGTCCTCTCTGTTTTTTTTTGTATAATGTTATTCCGTTGTGTATTTAATTATCTCACATATATGTATTTATAATGTGTCTATCTGTTGGTTATTTGTTGTGCATGGAACTTTGTTTGTTTCTTTTATGTTGTAGCATGGATCTTGTTTTATGAAGGTGATTTTCATGCCTCTTAATTAACTTAGAAGTGATTTGAATTGAGATAATTCACTGTGAAGTGAGTCCCTAGACTGCAACGTGCCTCACTTGTGGGTGGATGGGTGTGTTGCAGTCGAATTAAGTGGTGTAGCCCAGCTTGTGGGTCGTTGGGTATGTTACAGTACTCATACCTCATTCTAAGTTATGAGCAAAAATTTATAACATTTACAAGTTGCAATTTCCACTCTTTTACTACTAGATAAATCTCTTTTATCACTTTCTGATAATTTTTTGTTCCCAAATCCAAATTCTAGGTGGGAAGATATCTTCTCCTCTTAAATACATTTCCATAAAATATTCGTTTTCTCAGATGCAATCTCTAAGATGAAAGTTATGGTTCAAATCAATTTTAATTGTTTTACCCAACTTATCCCTATATGTTATAGGTGTCTTCTTTCTTATCCTTCACATGTTTACATACCCAAATACTAAATATAGCTCCATGGATGTATTATATGGTTCATAATATTTCCATGTACTACTCATGTGACCCAAATGGACCTATGAACAAGGATTTATGCCCTCTGAAAGTAAATCAGTGCCAAAATTTTACCCTTACTGTTTTGGTTGTAACTTCTTCATATGAGCTCCGTTTTGCACCTGGAATAACTCATTGGATAGCTCTCTCTAAATTCTTTTATTTGAGTTGAAAAGACAGAGTGTACATTTTATTCTCATGGGTTTTGATTAGCTAAAAATGTTGTTTAGGGCCTCAAACATTCCACGCAAGTTAATGACCTTCAAAAATATGAAAAAAATCAGAACAAATCATATAAATTGATTGTTTTATTGTTATAACATTCCTTTAAATCTGAGTCGTTGATCTCAAATCAAGTGAAATATGAGTTGTTGATATGAGCTCCATCGACGTTTGACAATCAACACTTTCCTTTGGACGTGCACAACATTTTCCCCAAATTAATGACCTGATTGTCATCCATTGGCCCATTCCGTTGACAATTGATTCACACACAATGCTAAAATGGTCAACCCGACTGTCGACGATCAGTGATCGAGATTTTCATCGGTGAATGAAGTAACTCATTAATTTGGTCGACATCCAACCATCGACCCATTGGCCTTCAGTCATTTCTCTTGCCACCCACTTGTAAACACATCACTAAACCATCTTACCCGATCGTTGGCCATCGGTCATCGACAATCCCTGTTGACTACTCAAAATAGTTCCTCAATTCAACTGACCTGACCATCATCCATCGACCACTTCTAGGATGATGTGGCAATCGCTGACATGGCATGAAACACCATCCTGAGGTGTTAATTTGGATGATTTGGCATGACACATGGATGTTGATGTGGTATGACACATGGATGTTGACATGGCATGACACACCATCACCCTATTTTCTTCATTGTCCATCGATCATTTCCCTTGGATGACCCAAAAAACTCGTTGAATCAGTCAAATATCGACCATTGTCCCATTATCCATTGACAACTTCTCTTTGCTTAGTCAAAACACTTTGTTGAGCCAGTCGATGTCCGACCATCAACCCATGAAACATCGATGATTTCCTTTGGTGACCAAAAACAATTCATCGAATCCAGACGAAACTCAACCATTGACGACTTCCTTTGGCTGAAACAAAGTCTTTTCCAATTCAGCCGACTCGACCTGACCATCAGTCGATAGTGATTTCTCTTCAAAAATTTCCAGCACTTAGAAATTTTGACCAAATCCCCAATGAATTTGGACCATCGATCTCCAAGTCAATACGATCTTTATCGTTGATTGAATCTAACTCCCAAATGGCCAAACCTAATCTAGATAGTTTAGATACTTCAACTTCCCAACTGCCGAAAACAAATCTTAGTCATTGATCTACTCAACGTTTCAAACAACCTATAACATACCCAACCACTCACAGGTTGGGCACGCTAACCACAAGTCCCTTCTTTGGACTAATTCGAACCCTTCTCAAACTTTCGATAGTAAGGATGCATGAAAGGTTCACATGCATTGATCAAGATTCATGATAAACACAAAAATAATGAAGCATGCGACATGCACAACCATAATCAGCAAGCATGCATACTCTAACTACATCGAATTCAACGAGAAATAAATACACAACAGAATAAATAATACACAAGTAAATAATACCAAGACAGAGAGAACTTATCTTTTATAAAATAAAATCATCGACTAGCTGCAGACCAAGGACGTTCCACCCAACCGTAGACAATGTTGTTCCAAGTCTCAACAAGAATGTCACCCTCAAGCAAGGGCTATGAATCCACAAGGATGGTGTTGAGCCTCCTTTTTGTCACCTCCAATTGCCTTATCTTGTCCCATATCCCGACCAATGTTTCCTCATACATATGCACTATGTTTCTATCTTCCTCAACCAACATGTATTTTAGCCATTATTGTGTACATATGAGAAAACTTATGTTTAATCATGATTTATGATGCTTTATTAATGATTTGAATTGAATATTTGATGTTTTAAGCTCTCTAATTTCTTTGAATGATCTAAGAAGACCTTATGGAAACAACCCCCATTCATTCATTACCTTTTTAGATGTTCATCCAGTACTCATCTCGTCTGGTACCAATTTTGCGCTTGTCTGGTACCAATGTTGTGCTCGTCCGATACCAACATATACAACCATCTGGTACCAAATATAGTTCAAAATTTTGTAAATCTTATAGAGGAAAATCAGGAACATGGTTTTTGTCCAGAGTGACGTCTACATGTAGAAATGTAGGGCAGAATCACCCAGATCACACGTGTGGAGCTCCAGCTCAGGGGGGAATGATTCTACAAAAATTAACAAAAATCTGAAACTGCCAACTTGTGCCTTGATTTCTATGCAGATGGCATCGGATCTGGAAATTCTAAGAAATGGGTTTTGTCTAGAATGTGGAAAATTGAGTACTACATTGGAACTTTTACAAAATTCGATTTTTTTTTAAAGATATGGGTGGATCTCTAACTTGAATCTACCCAAATTGATGAAAAACCCAGATTTTTGGGATTTATCCTAAAATTGTAAAAATTGTTTTCTGAGTTTGGGGATTCAGTTTCATCCATTCCTCCATAGATTTTATCTATAAATAAGACCTCATAGGTTTGAGGAAAATAGAGGAATTGTTATGCTACAGATTGGATTTTTGAACAGACTATTTTTGTAAACCTACTTGCTGAAGATTAATGTAAGTTTGAATTCAATGATCTTGTGTGTCTTTTAGAATTTAGCATCTACCGATCTAAAATATTCCATGTTGGCATCGGAAAGGGACACCGATCTAGCTTGGTAAGCTCATTGTAAATTTTTAGTATAGATTTTTATTTCATGTACCTGTTATTTTGATTTCATGTTATTTTATTTTGATTTCCCTATTAGAATTTATTGCAAAGTGTGGCAGTACAGGAACAGTTGGATCTCCATCTTTCACCATACATGAGCCTATAATGGAGCATCCCACTACACTTAGATTTACTTTCCAGAATTGATTAGATTACACTTTGTAAACACAGACACAATCAAGACCTCCATCTCTCTCCATACATGCACCTACAATGGAGTGTCTTCCTCTACCAGTTATTTCTTCTAGAATTGATTGACGCTTTCTTTTGAGAATATGCAGTGTGTTAAATGTTGTTAGTATATATCCTGCAAGGGACAAATTCAAAGTTCATATTTCTTCTTCATGATCCTACAATGAACATAATATTCACCTAAGCAAGAGCTTAAATCATATGTTTGTCTATGATTTTTTCTTTCTAATTTTTGAATTGTGTGAAGAGTATTGTCTTTAAAGTGTGAAAACAAAGTATTTGGTTTGAAAGTGTTTTCTTATGTAGGATATACTCATCATACATAGATAAACCACCTGTTTTCAGCACATATAGTGCAACAACTCTATTGATTACGAATCTCAATCGATAATTTATGATTGGTAATATATTATACATATAATTGCACCAACATTTTGGCGTTGTTGTTAGGGAGTTGTACACAGTAATAGGTAGTATTTGAATTAGATTTCTTTAATGGTTTTGGATTGGTTTTATGGATGACCTAAGGGAAAAGAGAAGGTGGTAAGACATGAGGGAAGAGCCCATGCATCCACTTTAGTGGGGTTTCTCCGAAGTTAGGTTGTCCTCTCCCTTTCATGCATAAGTGTTTTTCTTTTAATGCAAGTGTGTTTTTCCTTATTTTATGCAAAAGTGTGTTTTTATTTATGCAAATTTAGTTTTATTTATGATGAGCTCACTTGTGCAAACTGATAAACTGGTGACAGCAAGGTCCCAGTGATGCAAGGATTTCTAGTTTGGCGTGTTTTATTTTTGCAATAGTTTTAATTTCTTAGTTTCAAAATTCAAATCTTTGATGATAAATCATTTTTGGGGTGCTATAAGAAACCCAAAGTACTAATTTGTGTTGCAAGACAAGGATCATCAACCAAATAGATTAATTCATGGATGATAAAGAGCTTGAAGAATATTCCTCCAAGAAATTTCTCACATTCTAGCAGCAGCTAGGATATTCACCTCTCAGGAAGAGCATATTTTGACAGCATTAAACAATTTATTTGTCTCTCCACAAAAGGATTTAAAAGTCTCTTCAGATTCCTCTTGTCAACTTGTTGAGGAGACTAATGAATCACGGATAGAATTTAATGGGGAGCAAACATTGGAACCTGAGATTGTGGATTTCTTAGCATGCCTCTTAGTAGATCCTGTATGTACTCCAAAGACCAATCATCTTGAAGAAGATTATCCGCATAGCATGGAAAAGGAGGACACAATGTGTGACCTAAACAAAGAAGAGAGACAAGAATACCATGATCCTATTGAAAGATGGTTCCAATTAGTTGTCAGGTCACACTGCTCTTTTACTTTTCATTATTGTTTTATCTCCTCATCAAAGCAGTTTGTCCTTCATACTCTGGTATGCATTATAATTTGTCTTTTAAACCCGAGTATGAATATATTTCTAACCCTGTTATGCACATGGCTTCACCGGAAGTATTCCTATACTTGAAGGACATTTTATTTTGTTCAATTGGAGTAGGATAGTAAATAAATAAATAAATGATGCATATAAGTGCAATGCAACCTATATTTTATACTTTTCATAAATGGGAATGTCAAAAGTTAACGAAGCAATCAGTTTGAGATCTTTTGTTCCTCTAGCAGATTTCTTTCAAAAAGTTATGATAATTTTGTTTGGAATTTTATGAGAAGGTAATCTCTTCATCCTCTGAATGCACACACAATACTAGAAGGGTATTTTCAAAAGAAGAGAAGACATCCTTGTCAACGAAAGAGAACACTTAAGGGAGTACTTCATGACCTATTTCCTCAAATTTCTTCTTTTTCCTTAAGTTGTTAAAAAAGATGCATTTGTGCTTTATCATTATCTATCTATTTTAAGACCACTATTTCAAAAGGATGATCGAATAAGTGATATTTTTTAATAGAAATTGAAACTAAATGTTAATTCCAAACTATTTTATCCGTAGCTAATAATTTTTGGTGAAAAAAATCATGAATAATGTATGCATTGTTCAACTTTTGACATTTTCCCCGAATTTTCTATTTCTAAGCATGAATACAAATCTAGATTTAATTACTTCCATTGGTTTGTTTTTAGCAGTTGTTCGCAACCCTCTTAGCAACCCTCCTTATTTTTTTTAGCATCTCACATTATGTGCATGAGGGAATGAAAAAACATAGGCATGGGGGAGTGGTTGTTGGGACCTTCATATTCTTGTCAGCTTCTATCAAAAAGTCCAAATCAACATGATCAGTGCTGGAATTTGATAGTCATTTCCAGAATTTTGGTACCACTACCAAATTTCTCAATTAGTTACCTACAAAATTCTTCCCACAATACACATAAGCATGAAACTCAGAGTATTCCAGTCACACTGTGAGTTCTGCAAATTCTAGTTTTAAGATCATAAAGACCTATTCCAGTATTATTTTGTTCTGGTACTGCAGAATCCTGTTCTGGTACTTCCATGTTCCGGTACTACATAATCATGTTTCGGTACTATTATGTTCTTGTACTACATAATCATGTTCTGGTACTGCAAAATCTTGTCCCGATATTGTTTTGTTCCGGTACTTCAAAATCTTGTGTCGGTACTACAAAATCTTATTCCGGTACTATCTGTTCCAGTACTGCAAAAACATGTTTCTGTACCAGTTTCCAATATGGTACTGATGCCAAGGTGATATGATCTTTGTCTTGTGCTTAACATTGTTTTCACTTTAGGTAATTGGAGATATGGGCTAATATTTTCATGTTCTTTCTATCAAGTATCATTTAAGTCTTGTGTTGAACTGTTCTTTACTCTCATGTACATCTTCCTCCTACATTGCTACACTCACCCCTAAATGAATCATCCTTGTTATCCTTTAAGGAGATATTTTCACATTTAGCTCTATATGATAATGGGTGCACCTGTCTTATTACCTCATCATTATGAAAAAGTGATTAATAATTGAAATATCCATTGAAAAGTGGTGACACCATTATGTCTAATACTAACCTATTTGATTCAACAAGTTCTTATCCAATTTTATCTTTACAAGTTTCTCTTGGGAGGTATTGATGAAAACTTCATGTGGTGGACCGCCCCTGCAAAACCTCAATGAACATTCATGAGAACCCTAATAGGATTAATTAGAGGGACCTCTTAGTCATTATTCGAGATGTTTCATTATACATTGAATAGCTTATATTTAAGGCTAATTTGGATGATGTCACCCTAGGGATAATTGTAAACAATTAATTATGTGCCTAATAACTCTAAAACACTCTCGTACCACCTGCCTTCCTTATACTCTAAAGTTGTTAATGAACAGTATACGCCATTCTAAATATTTTGAGTAATATAATAAAAAGGAAGTATCAAGAAGTACAAGTAATCTCGTCGATGTACTAAACAGACCTGCTGGTAGCGGGGCCATGCTTGTATGGTACTAAGGTAAACCCATCGAGGTACTGAACAAGCCTGCTAGCAACGGGGCTATGCCGGGTAAAGGGAGTTGCAAAACATAAATTGGCACACCTAAAAATAAACAAAAACCCTTGGGTCTCATTCTGAAGAATCATTATCAAATCAAGGCTAGGAGATGACCTTTATATCTCTCGAATGATGTTCTTAAGAACCTTCAAGTATCCACTTTAAGGTTTTATATTTAAATAGGTTTGCATGAAAGGGGGACCCTCAGTATATGTAATTCACCTTACCTAAGAAAGAAGAGATTCATCTATAAAAACTTGGATAAGAGACAAGTTAATCATATTGGGATGTCTTCTTTTACATTTTCCTCTCTTCAAATGAGATCTAAGCTATGCTTATATCACTTTTATTTTAAAGGTAATCTAGCCAAGGGGGGATATTAGTCAAAGTCATTATGAAAACTCTTGGCCATTATCCTATAATCATATTAGATTCATGTACAACACTTTATCCTAATTATGATCCACAATAGATTGGAAAATACTTAACATCAAATCACTAACAGATCTAATCCATTACTCATGACTTCACTTTGCCATCATAACTACTTTTCCATGGGTAAGAAATGTGAAGCATAGGCCAGGAAGTTTATATTGTATACCAAGTTACTTAAAAGAGAAATAAAGGAGTTGAAGAAGGGTGGAACATCAAGGAATGCTTGATCGAGTGAGTATTACCATCAATTTTGAAATTTTGAAGATCATTGTTGCATGAGGACATGCAATGGATAAGGCATGGGGGAAATGTTGAGCCTCATTTTTGTCACCTCCAATTTCCTTATATTGTCCCATATCCTGACCAATTTTTCTTCATACATATGCACTATGTTTCTATTTTCCTCAAAAGACATGTCTTTTATCCATTATTGTGTACATATGACGTAACTTATGTTTAATCATGATTTATGATGATTTATTAATGATTTGGATTGAATATTTGATGTTTTAAGCTCTCTATTTACTTTGAATGATCTAAGCAGACCTTATGACAACAACCCCTATTCATCTGGTACCTATTTCGGCATTTATCCAGTACTCAGTACATCCGGTACCAATTCTCCGATCATCCAGTACCAATGTTGTGCTCATCTGGTACCAGCATCAACAACCATCTGGTACCAGATATAGTTCGAAATTTTGGAAAGACTCTATAGAAAAAGCGGGGACATGGGTTTTGTCCAGAATGACGTCTACATGAAGAAAAGTTTGGTAGAAATCGTCCATCTCACATGTGTGGACCTCCAGCTCAGGGGGAATGATTATGCAAAAATGAGCAAAAATCTGAAACTGCCAACATGCGCCTCGATTTCCATGCAGATGAAATCGAATATAGAAATTATACGAAGTGGGGTTTTTCTATAATGTGGAAAATTGAGTAAAACATGGGCACTTTTCCAAAATTCTAATTTTTTGAGAATATATGGGTGGATCTCTAACTCAAGTCTGCCCAAATTGATGAAAAACCCAAATTTTTTGGATTTATTCTAAAATTGTACAAAATGTTTTATGAGTTTGGGGATTCGGTTTCATCCATTCCTCCATGGATTTTACGTATAAATAAGACCTCATAGTTCTGTGGAAAAGAGAGGAATTTTTATGCTGCAGATTGGATTTTGAAGAGACTATTTTTGTAAACCTGCTTGTCGAAGATTAATGTAAGTTTGAATTCAATGATCTTGTGTTTCTTTTAGAATTTAGCATATGTTGATCTAAAAGATTCCATGTTGGCATCAACAAGGGCCATTGATCCATCTTGGTAAGCTCATTGCAAATTATTAGTATAGATTTTTATTTCATGTACTTGTTATTTTGATTTCATGTTATTTTATTTTGATTTCACTATTATAATTTATTGCAAAGTGTGGCATTATAGGAATAGTTGGATCTCCATATTTCACCATACATGAGCCTATAATGGAGCATCCCACTAAACTTAGCTTTATTTTCCAGAATTGATTAGATTACACTTTGCAAACACTGACACAATCAAGACCTCCATCTCTCACCATACATGCACCTACAATGGAGTGTCTTCCTCTACCAGTTATTTCTTTTAGAATTGATTGATGCTTTCTTTTGAGAATATGCAACGTGTTAATTGTTATTAGTATAGATGTTGTAGGGGACAGAGTCAAAGTTCATATTTCTTCTTCATGAGCCTACAATGAACAGATTAGTCACCTGAGCGAGAGCTTAAATCATATGCATGTCTATGAGTTTTACTTTCTAACTTTTGAATTGTGTGAAGAGTGTTATCTTTAAAATGTGAAAACAAAGTATTTGGTTTGAAAGTGTTTTCTTATGTAGGATATACCCATCAGACATAGATAAACCACCTGTTTCCAGAAAATATAGTTTAACAACTCTATTGATTACGAATCGCGGTCGATAATTTATGATTAGTAATATATTACACATATAATTGCACCAACAGACAGTTCCAAAGTGTTACTCAACTTCCCAAACCAGTTAGCATTCAATGACTCATAGGATTCCCAACACCCATAGCAATCCAAGTACCCAAATATCTTCTACCCATCCTGCACAACCCAAGAGAATGGACCCCCACCCTTCTGTGCCATGCAGTCCCTTAGGAGGTCCTTCTCCTTCCAAGGCTCCAGTGTAGCTGGTCCAGAATATCCATGTTGGGAATCTAATGACTCGTAGTTGTGAGCAAATATAGACACAGACCATGCATGTTAGACATGCAGGTCTTGATTCATGTTTGTATTACACCAGTAGTCTCTACAGCCAACAAAATCATGGTTGTTCTTCAACATTTTGTTTCCCCTTCCCAAGCCAAATGCAAATGAGGAAGACGAGTGTGGTGAAAGAGTGAATGGAGTGAGTCTCCATGAGAGGTGTGAAAAATTAACAAGTGTGTGAATGAATGCATGAATAGGTGGAGCGCCCAACATTAGAACGAGAGGGAGAATGGGAGCGAGAAGAGAATGACAGACGAACCCCCCAACAAACCAAGGACGGGTTTATGAAATTCTTGGGAATCAAGAACCTCATGGCCTTCCCCCAAGAAATTTACGTAACTGTTATTCTCCATTATGAAAAAATGGAGAATAAAATATAAAATAAATGCTTATCCCCTCAAGCCCTCGCTCTTGTGGAATCATAGCCCCCTATAACTCTTTTCCTTGTTCAACTAGCAGTCAAAGATGTATTTATAATTAATAATGATCAAAACATTACATTTCTTAGGCATGTTGGCCTCTTTTAATTGTTTGGGCACTGTGTCCTCTCAACAGTTTAACAAATACATTATTTAACACGGGGGATCAAAACACGGGGTGTTACATCCCCTCCCCCTTATTTTGGCACTGTCCTCAGTGCATATACAAAACAAATATCAAAATCTCAAAATGTATTCAAAAATTTGTGGGTACTCCACCCGCATGGCATCTTTATGCTCCCATGTAGCATCTTCATGACCATAGAAAGTCCAATGAAATTTTACCAACTCTATAACTCGATTATGGAGCATTTTGACTCTTTTGTCCAATATTTTCACTGACTGGACCTGAAAGTCTCTCTCTATCTCTACTTGAATCAGATGTCAATCAATAACATGGTTAGGATCATGTACATATTTATTTAGCAAAGAGACATGAAATACATTATGCACATTCATGGAAACATGCAAATGCAAGCATGTATGCAACTGGCCCTATTTTGTCCAATATCTCAAATGGACCACAGAATCTAGTTACCATCTTTGTACAACTACCCAACTTCAAAGAGATCTTCTTGGAATTTACTTTCAAAAACACATGCTCCCCCACTTTAAATTCTCTTGCTGCCCTATTCTTATATGCATAAACTTTATGTCTATCTTGAGATGCCTTCAAATTCTTATTAATACTAACCATCTGGTCTTCCATTTCCTTGAGAAAATCTTGCCCAAGTACCGCTCTATCTGTTGGGTTGTCCCAACTCACTGGAGTATTGCATTTCTTACTATACAAATCTTAAAATGGGATCATTTTCAATGAAGCTTGATACCCATTATTATAGAAAAACTCAACCAAGTGCAAAGTAATCTTCCCACTTAGATGGATTATCCATCACATACATTTTCAACATGTCTTCAATTACTCAGTTGACTCTCTCTATCTGCCCATCTGACTACGGATGGTATGTTGTGCTAAAGTTCATATTTGTAGTGAATTCTTTGAATAATCCATTCCACAATTTTGAAGTAAACATTGTGTCTCTATCCAAGACAATTGTCTTAGGTATCATATGCAACCTAGCAATCTCACTCATGTAAATTTCTGCAATATTAGTTGTTGTATGTGTTGTTTTTATAGGAACAAAATGAGCAACCTTTGTCAATTTTTCCACTACTACCATGATTGAATCATGTTGTCTTATTGTCCTGGGAAATTTAGTTATAAATTCAATGGTTATCACTTACCATTTCTTCTCTGGAATTGGTAATGGTTGTAGAAAACTCGTTGGGTGCCTATGCTCAGCCTCCACTCTCTGACATTCCATACATCTAGTTATGTAATCAGTAACATCATTTTTTCATTCTCGGCCAAAAGAATTGAATTCTTACTGTTGTAATCATTTTCTAGTAACCAGGATGTCCGACATATGGAACATTATGCATTTCTTTTAGTACCAAATTCCTAAGTTCTCTGGAACTAGGGACATAAATTCTATTTTTATGCATAAGTAATCCATCTTCCTTCATCACATACTCTTTCATTTTATGTTTTACATATCCTTGATGTAAGCTTTCATTTACCTATAGGTAATGTTGATATGTAACAACAACATCTAAAATTTTTCTCTTCAAGTCTGATTGATGCATACTAACAGTTGTAGCATGCATATGATGCACTCTTCTACTAAGTGCATTGGCAAATTTATTTTATTTTCCTTTGATATCCTTGATATCAAAGTCATATTCACTTAAAAATTCTAGTCATCTTGCTTTCCTGATATTCATAGTTGGTTTTTCAAAAAGATACTTCAGACCACTGTGGTATGTTCTCAATTCAAATCTCTTTCCCATGAGATAATGCCTCCACATATTCAATGCATGAACAATGGCATCAAGATCCAAGTCATATGTGGCATATTTACTCTCATGTTCTTTAATCTTTCTGGAATCATAACCAATGGCTTCTCCATTTTGAGTGAGGACTCCACCAAGTCTTTCCTTGCATGCATGTGTACATACCACTAAACTTTCATTTGGGTCAGCAATCTTTAACATGGATGCACTATTAAGTAACTACTTCAACAAATTAAATTGTTCATCACATTCAGATGTCCATTCAAATTTAATTCCCTTTAATTCCAAAGAAGTGATGGGATGCACAATCTTAGAGAACCCTGCTATAAATCTTCTATAGTAACCAACTAATCCCATAAAAGATGTGACTTCTGAAACATTCCTGGGTGTTTTCGAAATGGATTCAATCTTCTTTGGACCCACTGCTATGCCTTGTTCTAACATAATGTGTCCCAAGTAATGGATCTATTCTTGGTAAAAAGAACACTTACTCAGCTTGGCATACAACTGACATTCCCTCAGCACTTGGAATACCAGTACTAGGTGATGTTTATGCTCTCCCTCTGACTTAGAATAGAAAAGTATGTTTTCCAGGAATACTATGACAAACTTGTCCAAGTAATTTATAAATCTATCATTCATTAAGCACATAAAGACAGATGGTGCATTGGACAATCCAAATGGAACCACTACAAATTCATAATTCCCATACCTGGTTGTAAAGGTTGTCTTATTAATGTCTTCTTCCTTGATTCTTACCTAATGGTATCATGATATCAAGTCTATCTTCAAAAAAATATTTTCCCCTCTTAGCTGATCAAAGAGGTCATCAATTCTGTGTATGTAGCCTTTCTTCAACAATTCCGACAACTGAATTTTTAATTCTTTTAACTCTGGTGTACTCATTTGGTAAGGTGTTTTTTACACCAAGGCAACTCCTGGAACTAAATCAATATAGAAATCTATTTCCCTTTTTGGTGGCAACCCTAGTATTTATTGGAATACATCTTCAAATTCTTGTAGTACTGATAAATATTCAAGGTTGGTCCCCTTTGTCTTTTCTGGCTCATCCACACGGGCCATCTACAATTGACACCCTTTTATGAAACACCTCTTCAGATGTAAGGATGAAATCTCTCTTATAGAGATGGGTCTCGGAACTCCTTTCACAGTGATTTGTTTCCCATCTCCATCAAGACATGTAAATGTCTTGCTATGACAATCCAAGACAACATGATGCTTTTCCAACCAATCCATTCCAATTAGAATATCATAAGACCCCAATGGTATGATATTTAGATCAACACTATTAATCACACCATTAAGACTTATGGAACAACCTATGACCATATCATGGATTGTCCTTTTTGTCCCAGTGGCTAGCTAGAACAAACTTGATTTTTCCAACTTACTTTTCTCCAAATGTAATCTATCCACTATTTTAGGATCAATGTAACAATGACTTTCTCATGAATCAATTAGAATAGAAACATGTTGATTTGTGATCTTACCCTCCACCTCGATCGTATTGGACTGGTACTCTTCTTATCAATCATCTAAGGATACATAAATACTTCCCATGTCTTCTACTATGGTAGCCTCTTGGATGTTGTGTATGGTATTCACACTGTCCTTTCTATGTGGGAAAACCTTGTACATGACATCTTATTTTCATCCCCAACTTTGGATTGGTGGTCTTCCCCTTTTTCCCAAGGAGTCTTCTTTCTTGGATTCATCCTTGGAATACTAATCTTGATGATTTTTATTAGGCTCATTTCTATTGAAAGGAGGTTTGAATCACTTCTTCCTCTGATCAGACTTCTCCTTCTTCTTATCCTTCCAAGACTTCTACATCGATTCTATGCCCTGGCCTTGCTCATATAGGTACTTATCTTTCCTGATAGCCTAATTCAAGGTCTTGGGATCATCATACCAAATATTTTCTTTATCAAATGTTGGTAGCCCACTAAAAAACCTATGTATTTTCACCTTCTCATCATTTATGAACCTGACATACTTTAACAACCCCAAGAACTTCTTCTCATATTCTACCATAGTCATGCTTCCCAGCCTGAGTTCAAAGAGCTCCTACATTTTCTTTTCATAGAAATTATTTGAGAGGTACTCCTTCTATAAATACTTCTTGAATTGATTCCAAGTGATCATATTCTCATTAATATGTTCAACGTTATTCAATTGATCCCACCACATAGCAAATTTCCCATGTAAATGGTAAGTGGAAATTCTAGCTTCTAGGTTTGATGAATAGTTATGCAATTAGAAATATATCCTGATTCCAAACAACCATGCTTCAACATCATCTTCCCTTTCCCTTTCACCATCAAAGGAGGGTGGCATAAGCTTCCTCAACTCTCCTTGCAAACTATCCACTTCATGTCTTTGTCTTTGGTGCCTAACATGAAACACCTCTAGACTGCTTATGGAATCTTCAGATGCATAAAACTTTCTTGTTGAGTAAGGAGGTGAGTGATATCTATGAGCTCTTCTAGCACTTCTAGAATAACCAAATCTTCCACGATCATCTCTTCTTTCATGATACATGCCTTCTTCCTCTTGTTTTGGTCCATTCTTTGTTTGTGTTTGCAACTAATTTAAGCTCTGCAACACTCAAGCATTTATCTGAATATGTTCTCTCATCAGCCTCTCATTGTCTACCTTGTAGCTCTGCACTTTTATTTTCAAGCTTCTCACAGTTTCTATCAATGTTTCTTGCTCCCCTCGACCCTTCTGTCCATTGGATTCCATCTCTACATTACCAACTTTGATATTCTAAACTTCAGCCTCTTTATCATGATCGAAGGCTCACTCACCTTCTTCCATTTCTCCAATACACATTCTAAACTAATATGTTTTAACCCCTTAACTCTGCAAAATGTGCAAGTGACCATTTTGTTAGAGTTAAGCATATGATAAACAAACTTTTCCAAACAAAATCCTACAGGTCCTTTCAATTCATGAAGAATATATATATATATATATATATATATATATATATATCCAACTGCATCATATAACACTTCCATGTTATCCTTTGGCCGATAAAGAATTCAATTTTTCACAGGCACTTGCTTCAAACCCCTTTCCCAGGTGACCACAGCTTGAAACCATGGGCTTATATCTTCCTTAGTGCTTTTCTATCTTTGAAAACAAAAATTTGACCACTAGCCACCCTTTTACTTCAATCGAACTCTCATAGGACCAAGGGCCATGTCCAAGTGCTCAGGTGATATGCACTTATCCAGAGCTTCAGGACTTTGGGCTTCAGAGGTTTCACCTATACCACACATCATATTTCCTTAATGTCGAACTAGCGAAGTACTGAACATGTGATCCTTCGAGGTTTCAGAACTCCAGTGCTCCAGAGCTTCGAGATTTAGAGGAATTCACAACAAAACTCATTGATTCTCCTGAACTCTGAAATAGTGAACCATTCCATGTCACTCCTAGTGACATTATCACTTTGTGTCACTACGACACTCCAGAGCTTCGAGCTTCGGAGGATTTTTCAACTTCTTCCTACATTTCCTCCTAACGTCGAACTTTCAAATTTTTGAACCTTTTGGGGTCCACTTAGTACAGTTGTCATCATATAAGATTTTGACATGTGGCCCCCACGTGTCGGACTACTATTGGTCCAACAAGGTCATCAAAATTACAATTCTGACTGACATGTGGCACGACTAGGGGAGGTCCACGTCATACCCTGTTCTTTGGCACTTCGTAGCTCCAGGCTTCGACATATTTCTTGACTTATTACCATGTTTCTCCCAAACTCTGAACTGTCGAACAACTGCTTATCGGAACTTCGGGACTCCAGAGCTCCGGGACTTCAGAGATTTTCTTAACATTACCTCTCGATTCTCCCAAACTCTGAATCTTCAAAATTTTCACAGTTGATTTGTGGACACGTATCCTTATTAATGGAACGGTCTAGATGAGTTTTGTACTTTGGGGCTTTCGGAGGAATTCTATTCTGCGTGCACTTCAACCAATTTCTCTGAACTTCGAACCACCGAACTAATCGGGTAAAATACATGACCCTCCTCCTCCTATATGATCTATGGTTGAAAATCACCCTGGGACTTCAGAACTTCAGTCTTCGGCCCCTTTTTCTCAACAAAACATAAACTTCGTTGAAGTCACGAATTCCAAAGGAATTGGAGGTTAACTGTCGTGCAATGTTTCCATATCTAATGACTAGGAAGGGTCTGCCTCCCCCCGTGTAGATCCTATGGCTCAAATTCAATCTTGTGGTTATCAACCACGATCGTTGTGATAATTTCTCTGCCACTTCTCTTAAGATTTCCATTACCCCCCAATATCTCTCTTAGTGGCCCTCTAGCACTATGTCCATCAAATCCCTATGGAATTTTTACTTCAATTGCTCATACATGTCCCATTCAGTTTCAGTGTTGAAACTAGGGGCTCTGATACCAATCTGTAATGTACCCAGCCACTCATAGGCCAGGAACACTAACCACAAGTCCCTTCTTTGGACTAATTTGAACCTTGCTCAAACTTTAGATAGCAAGGATGTATCAAAGGTTCACATGCATTGATCAAGACTCATGCTAAACATAAAAAAAAATGAAGCATCTGACATGCACAACCATAATCAACAAGCATGCATAATATAACTACATTGAATTCAGCGATAAATAAATACACAATGGAATAAATAATACACAGGTAAATAATACCACAATAGAGAGCACTTGTCTTTTACAAAAAAAAACCACCAAATGGATGCAAACCAAGGACGTTCCACCCAACCGTAGAGAATTTTTTTCCAAGTCTCAACAACAATGTCACCCTCGAGCTAGGGCTATGAATCCACAATGACAGTTCAAGAGTGTTACTCAGCTTCTCAAACTAGTCAGCACTCAAGCTCTCACAGGTTTCCCAACACCCACAACAATCCAAGTACCCAACTCTCTTCTACCCAGCCTGCACAACCCAAGAGAATGGACCCCCACCCTTATTTTCCACACAGACCCTCAGGAATTCCTTATCCTTACAACACTCCAATGCAATTGGTCCAAAATATCCATGTTGGGACTCTTAGGACTTGCAACTATGAGAAAATATGGACACATACCACGCATATCAGACATGAAATTATTGATTCATGGATGGATTACACCACCAGTCTCTACAACCAACAAAATCGTGGTTGTTCTTCAACATTTTGTTTCCCCTTCCCAAGCCAAACGCCAATGAGGAAGACGAGTGTGGTGAAATAATGAATGGAGCGAGTCTCCATGAGAGGTGTGAACATTGAACAGGTGTGTGAATGAATGCATGAGTAGGTGGAGTGACCAACAATAGAACGAGAGAGAGAATGGGAGTGAGAAGAAAATGAACGATGAACCCCTTCAACAAACCAAGGACAGGTTTATGAAATTATTTGGAATCAAGAAGCTCATGGAATTCCCCCAAGAAGCTCACGTAACTACTATTCTCCATTAAGAAAAAATGCAGAATAAAATATAAAATAAATGTTTATCCCCTCAAGCCCCCTCTCTTGTGGAATGATATCCCCCTATAACTCTTGTCCTTGTTCGTCTAGCAACCAACGATGTATTTATTATTAATAATGATCAAACCATTACATTTATTAGGCACGTTGACCTATTTTGATTGATTGGGCACTCTGGCATCTGAGAAGTTTAACAAATACATTATTTAATATGGGGGATCAAAACCCGAGGTGTTACATGATCGAAACCTTATGAATTTTTTATTTTATTAATGTGAATCTAGGCTATTGATCTTGAGATTAAACATGATCTCGATCATTGATTCACCAAACTTTCTACAACTCTACAACAACCATTAAAACATGAAATTCGACCATTCCAAGTCGAATTTAATTATGCAACTTTTCACATTAGCTCCATTAAACCTCTTAAACAATTTTGATTCATTTAAACTAAATCTTGCTCACGAATTTGGGGATCTTTCTCTGATTTTTCACCATCTTTCCTCAAATTCACACAGATCAAAATATGCAGCAGCAAATTTTTGGAATTCACACTGATCTTGGCCCATGAAAGATTTTTGTTTGAACCAAAGTCTTTGATACCATAATGTAACGTCCCCTAGCTCAGTTGAGGTCCATTGCATGCAGAATACTCATAAAAAAAAATTATGTTATCTAATTAATTTCAATTACCTTCCAGCTACGAATTACAACCAGATCTAGATATTGTCTATTACCATAAATTAGATGCAGATCTACAACATGATATAATCACACAGTAATGTAGTAAATATCTCAACACAACAACATATAAATTATGATTAAACACAAAGTTCATGCACAACAATTTAACTCATAAATACAAACATAAGCAAGATAAACACTTATCTTTTATAATCAGTCATGTAACCAGTTGCTTGGGATGGAAGTTCCACCCAACCATAGACTTGTTGTTCCAAATCTCAACAACAAGCCACCCTCGATCTGGGGATAGAAATCCACAAAAGAGGGTGGTCTCTCACTATCTACTCACAGCTCAGAATCCCACAACCCACTGATATTATCCTACATATATCTCGATTTTCCACTAGATCTCTTCCTCTTGACTTGTCAAACCCAAGGAATTTATCCCTTCATTGATATTGGTCCCTTTGGAATCCCATTTGTTTATCAGGGTCTCTCTGGCACAAGTAAACAGGAATGTCTCAGTGGGGAATTCAAGAGAACTCACTGCTAGGAAAACTACCAGAAAAAAACAACAATAAACACTTGTTGTTACAGTGAAACTCACATAGGAGCTCATTCTTTATGGTTGACAACCTGACTCTTCAATCTTCAGCTCCAAAATTTTAATATCCTGGTTCTAACTATTTTAAACTATAATTTATTATGTAAATATGACTTAGGCTGGTGAACAGGTAAAGTTGAAAAGGGGCCAGAGTGCCCAGGAAATGTAACACTTTCTATACATTAATAAAATACATTGTTGGATGCAATACCGACAAGGAAAAAAGAGATAGGGGGCTATGATTCCACGAGAGAGGGGGCTTGAGGGGATAAGTCGTGTTATTATTATTTTATCTACCCATAATTGATTTTATGGAGAAGAGAGGGTTACGTGAGCTTCTTGGGAGGGAGGCCATGTGGTTCTTGTCTTCATGTAATTATTTAAACATTCCTTGGGGGATGTTTTGGGGTCATTCTTCCCTTGGTTCGTCCTCTTCTCACAGGTTCACTTGTTCTTCTTCCTCTTCACTCACTACTGCGAGTTCGTGTGCTCTTGTGCTAAGCATGGAAATGAATGGAGGGAAGAGGAGAGCCATCGTTGAATGTATGTAATGATTTACTGATCATTCGAGGAGGGAATGGATGCTTGTGTGCATGAACTTGATGGCAGTTCAGATGGAACTGTCCATAGTTGAGAGTCCTTGGAATTTCTAGTAGGGATATTTCCTAACCAGTAGCACTGGAGCCCTAGAGAGAAATGGAACAGCCTTAGGGACTGCATGGCAGAGAAAGATATTCATTTATTGGGGTTGTGTAGGATAAGGGGGAAAGAGAGATGGAAATTAGGATTGTTGTAAGGTTGGGAAACCTGAGAGCTACTTAGCCAACTACTTTGTATTTATACTTGGACTAGGACCCATCCTTGTGGATTCATAGCCCTGGCTCAAGGGTGACCTATTGTTGAGCGTAAATGAACAACAATGTCTATGGTTGGGAGGAACATCCTTGGTCTGCAACCAGTTGGTGAATGTTTACTTGCAAAGATAAGTGGTCTTTGTGTTTTCTTTTTAATGTATTCCGCTATGTATTTAATTATCTCTGAGATATGTATTCTAATGTGCTTGTCTACTGGTTATTTGTTCTGCATGGCATGTTGTTTATATCTTTTATGTTGTGGCATGGATCTTATCTTATGAATGTGGTGTGCATGCTCCTAACATTGTTGAGAAACCCTTTTCCTTCGAATTAGAGATCAGAGAACTGAGTCTTGTGACTGCAACGTTCCTATCCTACGAGTGGTTGGGTGTGTTGTAGCATGTTTAAGTGGCGTAGCCTGGCATCTGGGTGGTCGAGTATGTTACAAATTGGTATCATATCTTCTAGTTGAAACACTGGGCCAATATGGGTCGGGTCTATTGGTTAGAGTCTCATGGTTGAGATCAAATTTTGACTGTGAAGTTGAAAAGCTCAGGAGGAATGGCGTTGTAGAATCTATGCAATAGTTAAAATGTCATAGATCCTTAGTAAGGGTTCGAAGGATCGTGACCATCCTCTTCGAATTCGGGAGCAATCACCACTGTGGGATCAAGAGAGATCTGGGATCGTTGGATTGGAGGGCAGGGGAACAAGGGTCATCCGATGAAAGCGAAGCAAAGGTTAAGTCACAACCGTCATATTTCTTGGAGAGAGATCGAAGGCCAAGAGGTATTGCAGGGAACCAAGTTACACGGGAGTTAATTCCTCAAGGCAGTCCAGCAATCCAAACCACGGTTTCACTGAGGGGTTACGTGTCAGCGTCAGAAGAATTGTGGGGCGAAAGTCGGGTTACTCCAAACCATCGATGTGTGCCCCCACAAATTGAAAGGCATGCAGTGATGTGACATGCTAGTGATTGAACATCAAAACTCTAAATAGCTGAGGTAGTTGGGGACTGTCGATCTGTAGGAGGACATGCATCAACCGATCGTGTGCTCTGGATAAAACGCTACGGGAAAAAGCAAGCGAGGAGAATTTTATTATTGAGATTTCTGGACCCCGAAGATCCAAAGTGAATCTCAGTCATCCGATTAAGGAGGACACGTGGTGCAAATATGTGGACGGACTCTAGGTGAAGACCCAAAGTGAATCTCAGTCGTCTGATTAAGGAGGACATGTGGTGCAAATCCATGGACTCTAGGTGAAGACCCAAAGTGAATCTTGGTCGTCCAATCTAGGAGGACATGTGGCAAACATCTGCACACTTTGAGGGAAAGTGAAGGTTGAAAGTTGAGGTTTTCGAAGTCCGAAGACCCAAAGAAATTGTAGTCATCGATCTACGGGAGACACGCATTAGTAGATCGCGATCTTCAAATAAAAGCATTTCAGAAAAAGTTGAGGGTTGAGATTTTCGAAGCTCGAAATTCCCAATTGACGTGGCTTGCGGATGTCACTTGGGATGACGTGGACACATGGGATGTGTGCCATGTGTCAATAAATTTTTAGCATATGGAGTATTGGGGTGTCGTTTAGAACATGACACATGTCACCCACCTGATTGGGCCATGTGTCTTCTTCTAGTATTTTTCCACATGGCGACAGATTGTGTAGTTCAAAGACTGGGCACTCTAGAGTGGAAATATGTGACAGGTTGCATTGGGTCGAAAACTCCCGAAGGCACGAAGGCCCAAAGGCCAGATTACATATCGACCGTTGATCCTAGAAGACATGTGGCAGTAGATCTCATAGCAGTTCGGAGGATCGGTGCTCCGACAGAAAGTGAAGGCGTAGAGTTTGAAACTCATGAAGCCTAAAGATCTAAAGCGATTCACAACTATTGATATGCAGGAGGACACGCATCGACAGATCATCGACTTCAGGTGAAAGAATTCCGAGAGAAAGTGAAGGCGTATATTTTGAAACTCCTGAAGCCCTAAGAGCCGAAGCTATTCACAACCAGTGATGTGTGGGAGGTCACGCGTCGAAAAATCGTGAACTTCGAGTAAAAGCGTTCCAGGGGGAAGCAAGTCGAGAAAGTTGAGACCTCCGAAGGCTGGAGTTCCGAAGTGGATCTCGGTCGTTGATCATGAAAGAGGACCAGGGTCGTTGATCTAGTTCTGTTTGAAGGTTCCAAAGTTGTGAAGCGTCGAAGACCAAAGTCAACGTTAACCGTTGATCTACTTCAGATATTTCCCAACCAATGATCAAGTAAAGTGGAAGGATAGCGTAAGTGGAGGTGTTAACCGACAACAAGTGGTCACCACTGCTTTATGATTCATTCGGTGGGTAATCACTTCAGAGGAATTGCTACTCCAGAATTCAGGAACCACGAATAGCAGAAGTTCTAAAGTAAACAAGAACCGTCTAGCTCATCATGACCATTGATTTTGATAAGTGATCAAACACTTCTTATCTTAGCTCCTAGTCACCACCTACGGTCGTATGGAATAAAGAAACAAAGGTAAAAGAAGAGGCAATTCTCAAATCAATAAGCTCATGGTTTTGCGCATATGGTCATATGTAAATGGTTTGAAGGAAGTGCCTCATAAATATTTAATTCGACATAGAGTTAACACTAGAATAATACAGAGAATTGATAAAGGATCAAAATATGATCTGTTTGTGAACTGAGAACACAATAGAAGCATGAGTACGATATAATGAGTTGATCCATATCTTTTCAACTCATGAAGACAAAAGAACCAACACATAGTCATGATTAAAAGAGAGTTAATTCATGAGCATTACGAATAAAGGATAAAAAGGAAAAATGATATTAATTAAAGAATAATATTATCATTTAAATGAAAAGGTACCTGTAAATTTAATTGAAAATTTGTGTATCATATGTATAGCTCTAACAAGATGGTTTCTTGCAAGTTTATCAGGATTAGAGGTATAACCAGATCAATTCAAGAATAGGATCAGATGTTAGGGTCATGGAGGCATGACTTTGCTTACAAAATTCGGATGAGGTACTACAAAAGAAAGAATCCTCACATGGGACATGAAGCTAGTAGGTGAATAATGTCATTACTAGGCATAGAAAGGAAAAGTAAGGCTCCATAGCATTGAAGGTAGAGATGTGTAGACAGTTGCAAGCTTGATGTGGAAGAAAACAAAGATCTTAAGAGGTGGTGTGTGAATAATCTCTATGTGTCAAGCATAGGAGTTTCAGGGAAGGATTTGTTAGATATGACTTATCTGCTGTCTAAAATCTTAATTCAGAGTTCACAGTGGAAGAAAGATGCCAATGCTGGGGAATTGGAATGCTCTCTCACTTCAAAAGTGGCACTAAACAAAAATGGATTTCCATTGGGGAATGGTACAAAGTGTGAAAGAATGGTCAGGTGGAACGTGGCTGGAAAAGTGTTCATACCCAGGGAACCATAGTGCAGATGAGAAGAATGGGAGAACATCAAGGATCTAAAGGAATTCAAGGACAACCAACTACAACATAAATAGATAAATAAATAAGTGAATTGAAACATAAATGCACTAGAGTGCATGAAGCATACAATGAAGTTAAATTGCATATGCATTAGTAGGCAAGCTGACAGTAAATGCTTGGTGCATATGGATGCATAATTTTTCATATGCACATGCTTGGATATGCATATAACATGTTGGTGAACTTAGAATAGTCTGTTATTATGAAATAATTTTTGAGAATGACTAAAGGATAGATTATGTATTCAGGAAAAATGATACAGCAGGGTTAAATATGTGGATGTTGTTGTTGATTATAATTTCCATCGAGGTGAAGACCCATGAGGATGGTAGGAATGGTGATCAAAATGATGAATGGGGGAGTCTATGAGCTTCTACAAATATCAGTTGGTTAGGCAAAAACAAGTAGGTTGGTAGCAACCAGGCAGGTATGCATTTAGTTTATGTTGATGCATACATGTTGAAGGGGATCAAGGTAAGGATTCCCTTAGTTAATTTTCAGTATTTAAATTGATATGTAATGGCTGAAGGCCTAGAATGTGTAAGTGTTGTTGATGCTATAATTCACTTAGATAAAATGCCAGTTGCATATTATGTTATGATTGGTTATGGGATCATAACCAAGTTAATTCAGGAGACATACTCCTTATATAACAATGAATACCCATAGAGCTAGTCATATGTGACACCATAATATGGTTGGATATGGAAGGGATATAGCGTTATGTGAGTGCTCGATGGTATATACTATATATCTAATGTTTGGATTGCAACCTCTTTGCCAACACTGAAGAGCACTTAAGGATTATATTCTTGGTGTTGTGTTTGGGTGGAAAAGGAAGGGAACCAAATAGTTAGGAAAGCATTAGGAAGTGTGTGGATGATGTGTTGAATCATTGTCCAGACCTTCCAACTCATCATGGTGGAATACATGACATAGTTATGTGGTATTATGTAGTCAATGCATGGATGCATTGTGTAGATGTGACCATGGGTATTTGCACATTGATTGTTATCTTATTAATTGTGGCATTATGAAAAGTTTGTGTGACTGATAATACATGTGTATGTAATGATGAGTTCATTCGAATTGATAGTTGGATTAATAGAAGTAACTGAATTGTAGTTGTAAACAATTCTGAGAACACTTTGTGATTTTGTTTTGAATCATTTTCATGAGAATATATGTCTTGTACACGAGATAGTGACAATTTGTTTGGCTGAGGAATGTTGAAATTGCAGGAGGAAAGGGGTCTTGGATATGGAAGTGTTGTAAGCCCATAAAAAGACCAATGCCTATTGTTGTAGGAGTCAAATTGTTATGAGCAAAAGCTCATGTATAGAAGTTTATTTTTCCTATATAAAACAGTTTTGGGAATTATGATTTGATAATTATTGATGAATTGTTTTGGCCAAATGTAAATTGAAGAAATTGCAGGTAAAATGGTCTTGGATATGGAAGGGATGTAAGCCCATAAGGAAGACTGATATCTATAGCTGCAGAGCCAACCATTATGAGCAGAAATATCATGCTTGGAAAATCGTATTTTCCTGTATAAAATAGATTTGACATTTATGTTTGAAATGGTTATAATGATATCTCATGATGATTGTATGTGTATAATACATATGATATGTTGGATTTGCAAGTTGGAAAGCATGGAAAAGGCTATTGTTGTGACATCAGAACCCTGTGTCCCTAGAAATCTTCTTGTGTAAGAGAACCTTGGTCAGGTAAGATGGATCGCCTAAGGGACTACATAGCAGAGAAGGGGATGCCTGAGCCTGGGCCTGGAAGGTGAGTGACCACAAGGAAGAGGAGACTTTGATAGCTCTTGATTGGGGTCATGCACACAATGGGTATTTCAGGGAAAATAGTGAGCCAAGTTAATGAGACAACCATAAGGATGCATAATCATGAACCACATAGATAAGTATTGTATTGTATTATGAAAATTTACTCTTACAATATGAGAAAGAATGAGAATTTTATGCACAAATTTTGAACTGACATGCTTGCTAATTTGAAATATTGGTGAGAACATGATTGTAGGTTTTGAACTACATGTCAGTGTTTGGACATTATGGTATAATACTAGCACGCATGTGGTATACTCATTGACATTCTTATATTAATTGTATGATTGGATTTCGTCGAGTTTGCAATGCATTAGCATTTCGATTGGCTTCCTATTTGGCCTACTCAACTTTTGGTTTCATAAGATGTATGGATATTCATGAATAATGCCTATGATTGTTACAGTTGTAAATGCATGCCTCATCACCAAGAATTAATCCATTCATCACCTGCCACGTTCATGCAAGCTAATTTGATGTCTGCTTTAGATTCGCAAATCATACAGAGGACAAGATAATACCACAGATAACTCTCATGAGATTCACACAGGGGATTACTCTGTTTTCAGAACTATAAACAAAGAACCTACCGAGGGCATTCAAAAGAATCTGCTGACCTACCAGCTGGATCATCGTTAGAGTTTGATTCAAGTCACAAAGAATATAATGATGAGGGTAACAGTGAACAAATCACTTGCATCAAAAGCTTGTACATTCACATCTAGTGTAAGCAACTTTATGGAACAGCATTGGTACCTCTGCTACACATATAATCTGACTGTTTTTGAAGGATGTTGTTTTGTTTGTGCAAGGGTATGCCACAGGGGCCAGCAGTGTTGAATCATTCTTGCCTCTTCCAGATGAGAGGGGTCATCTCTAGCCATCTAACAATGACTCTGATCTTGTGGATGATGGTAGCATGAATGATGAGAAATCATTCAAG
>ML781654.1:156635-177666 GCA_009831015.1 Picea engelmannii | reverse complement strand
GTAATGCCTTTTGGACTTTGCAATGCACCTGCTACTTTCATGAGAGTTATGAATGATGTCTTAAGGCCTTTTCTTGATGATTGTGTTATTGTCTACTTGGATGACATTTTGATCTTTAGCAAATCTCGTGAAGAGCATATTAAGCATGTGAAACAAGTTTTGGATGTTTTGAGAAAGGAAAAGTTGTTTTTGAAGATGTCCAAATGTGAGTTTGGAAAGACTTCACTTATTTACTTAGGGAATATTGTTGGTGGAAGCGAATTAAAAATTGATCCCTCCAAGGTCAAAGTCATATTGGAATGGTCCAAGCCCAACAATGTGACAGAGGTAAGAAGTTTTTGGGGAGCAAACCAAAATTGGAGAAAGGTTATTGCTAATTTTTCTTCCATTGTAGCTCCATTACATGCAGTGACAAGTGTCAAGCAAGTTTTCCAATGGGGAGGAAAGCAACAGAAGGCTTTTGATACTTTGAAAGAGAAGATTAGTTCAGTGCCAGTTCTTGCACTTCCAAATTTAAGACAACCTTTTGAAATCCAAACAGATGCAAGCAATTATGCAATGGGAGCAGTCTTGCTACAACATGGTAAGCCCATTTGTTTTCATTCTGAAACTTTTAATGGTGTCGTGATTAACTATCCTACTTATGATAAGGAGTTGTATGCATTGGTGCAAAGTGTGAAAAAATGAAAACATTATTTGTTGGGGAAAGAAACCATTGTCCACACAGATCATCAACCACTGCAATACTTACAATCACAAACAAAGCTACAACAAGCTATGCACTTCAGATGGATGGGTTTTCTACAACAATTCCACTTGGTCATCAAGTATAAGAAGGGCATTTATAACAAAGTTGTTGATATGCTTTCAAGGCCTATTATTAGTGCTTCAGTTATTCTTAAGCATAGTCCTATCATGCATGAGTTATGTTGAGCAATATGCTTTAGATACTGATTTTAAAGAAGTATATGAGACTTTGTGTCATTCTAACCATGTTGAGGAATTGGATTACCATTTGCATGATAATATTTTGTATCATCTTGCCAAGCTATGTATTCCACAGGGTGAAAGAATCAGCATAATAAGAGAAGCCCATTCTTCTCTTATTACTGGTCATCTTGGTGTAGGCAAGACAGTGGATAATTTGCAAAGGTACTATTATTGGCCTAAAATGAATGAAAGTGTTTCAAGATATGTTCGAGGATGTTCGTTATATGCCACAAGAAAACCTAGCAATCGAAAGTTGGGTTTGTATACTCCACTTCCGGTTACTTCTCATCCTTGGGAAAGTATTTCTATGGATTTTGTGGGAGGTCTACCTATGTCTAAACGGAATCATGATTATCTTTATGTTGTGGTTCATTGATTTAGCAAAATGTGTATTTTGATGCCTTGTAAGAAGCAGGTTACAGCTGAGCAAATGGCACAAATGTTGTTTCAAAATGTTTGGGTGCATTTTGGATTTCCTAAATCCATTATTTCTGATCGGGATTCTCGATTTGTTGGAAGTTTTTGGTCGAGTTTATGGGCACTCATGGAAACCAAACTGAAAAAGAGCACAACTTTTCATCCACAAACTGATGGTCAGACAACAGTGGTAAATAGAATAGTGGTGCATCTTCTTCGTGGTTATTGCAGCAAACATCCTAAACTTTGGGATGAGCAATTACACTACATTCAGCATGCTTACAATCGAGCTAAGCACTCTTCAACTCAAACGTCGCCATTTGAAGCATGTTTTGGCTATTTTCCCAAATCTCCTTTAGATTTTATCTTTGGGAAAGATATTGTTATTGATGGTCAATATGAATTGATAGGGCAGAAAAGTTCATTGAACAAATTCAGTCGATACATCAAATGTTGCAAGAGCAGTTGGAAAAGAGTCAAGCCAAGTACAAGACGAGACATGACAAGCATCGTGTTGATCATAGTTTCCAAGTGGGAGATGAAGTTTGGATTTACATTAGTAAGGAGAGGCTTAAAGGAGAAGGTAAAAAGTTGAAACCAATTCGATATGGTCCTTTCAAGATTATCGACAAGATTGGTAACAATGCCTTCCGTTTAGATTTGCCTCCTTATATGCAAATGTATGCAGTTGTTAATGTTGAGAATTTGAAATTGTATGAGCCTCCTTTGATTGATGATCAAGGAGAGCACGTTCAGATTCCTTCTATAGATGATTTTTCCCTAGAATATCTTACAGAACTGCATGAAGACACCATCCTTGACAGGAGAATGCGAACTTCGAAACGAGGAAATGTGGAGTATCTTCGAGTTGGTCTTAAAGGTACAAATCCAAGCAAATCCAAGTGGATTGAGGTTGGAAAGGTGAGGGAACTATACCCTCATCTTCAGATAGATTGAAAATAGTCTTTTGGAGGTCCAAAATCTTTCCAATGGGGAGGTGTGATCCAGGGGATCAAATTTTGCTCAAAAATTCAAAGTGCTTGGAATCGCTTCAAATCGAATGAGAGTGTAGGCCTCGTTGTTATGAACCCAACGCAACTCATTTGGGTTCAAACAGACATTGGGAGCAAGAGATATCACGTTATGTTCAAAACGTCAAACAAGCAACAAAAAAAAGGGATGTTGACTGTATAGTCCATATGGATACTGACATGGCAGTCTGTACGACACGTGGCAGGGCTGAGTGGTGGACAATTGGCAGTTAAGTGGATTAATGAGCTGCTGACACATGTCATCTTGGTGGTTAATTGTATGGTGACACGTGGTCCAATCAATGGCCGCCACATGTCATCTGGTCGGTGGTTTAAAATCTTTGCAATTGGCAGGACTCGACCCTGTAACCTCCAGGTAGGGGAAGAGACTTGGGAAGGTCTGCCAACTGGCGTGACACTGTTTGGACCTTTTTATATATATGGCAATATATATATTTAAAGTTGCATATGTGTATGGTTGGCGCAGGGCCCGGGCTGGGTCTTAGCCCCAACCCCCGGTCGTATGTATAATAAGATATGACCATTGTTATATCGTTGGCGCACGTGCACGGATTTCATTTTGATTTGGTTTCAACAGTTATACAAACCAACGACCCACCACTTATCCATTATCCATTTGCATTTAAAACAAAGCCTGATTTGAGTTTGCGCATGGTCACATGGGCCACATGACCTTGGCCTCAGCGGTTAGAGGCTAGGTGCGCCCATAACCATCCTACATTTTGCACGGTTTGTACGATTGTGCCTGGTGCTGGGTTTTAATGCATAAAAATGTGTGGGGGCTAGGTTGAGCCAACAAGGGTGCATTTTGGCGATCCAGAGACAACAAGTTTGAAGGGGGACTTCCAGAAAGCCTATCTTCTTCAATTTTTGGCCAAACGAGGTGCCAAAAAAGCCTAGCTAGGGGTTTTTGGACATTCTGAAGCCATTGGAGCTGTCTATTTGGAATTTTGATCATTTTAAAGCACATTTTTAGCACTTTGAGCAAATAATACAAAAGATCCATTAGAAGATGGACCAGGAGATGTAGCCCAAGAGAGGGGTGAACTCCTTTATCATTTGTTGTGTTATGTGTTTTCTATTCACTGTTTATTGTTGTTGTTTATATGAATCTTGAATGAGTAATTTTCCATAAAAGTTGTGTTGCAAATTGATCCATTTGCATTTTAACACATAAAATTAAACTTGCAAATATTTTCAAGAATACAAGTCTTCTTCATTTCTAGATCACTACATCAAGCATCCCAAGTTATGGGATGAACAGATACCCTATGTACAACATGCTTACAACCAATATTTACATTCATCCACTTAGAGTTCACATTTTGAGACATGTTTTGGGTACCTACCCAAGGTTCCTTTGGACTTTATGTATGGGAGAGATGTCGATGTGAATTAAGAATGAACAGAGGACAGATCTTACAAGTTCATCCAGAGGATCCAACAAATACACCAGGAAGTCAGGGAACAGTTGGAGAAAAGCAAAGCAAAGTATAAATCTCGGCATGACAAGCACATGGTTGATCATCAGTTCCGGGTTGGAGACCGGATATAGCTTCACATCAGCAAGGAGAGATTGAAGGGTGAAGGAAAGAAATGCAAGCCCATTCTTTATGGACCCTTCACTATCTTGGAGAAAAGTGGTACCCATACTTTTCGTTTGGATCTTCCACCTTACATGAAGATTTACTCAGTTGTGAACGTTGAGAACTTGAAACTTTTTTAGCCTCTCATGATCATGGATCAATATGAGGAAGTTTCAATACCTTCAGTTGATGAGTTTTCACCTGAGTACTTAGGTGAGTTGAAGGAATATATCATCTTGGATAGGAGGATGAGGACTTAACGTAGGGGTGATGTTGATTATCTTTGAGTAGGCTTAAAGGGAACACATCCAAGCAAAGCAAAGTGGATAGACAAGGACAAAGTGAGAGGACTCTTCCCTCACTTACTTGTTGATTGATGAAATATTTTGGTGGTCCAAAAATCTCTCAGTGCGAAGGACTGATCCAAAAAGGATCCAAATAAGGCTAAGAAAACCTCAAAACTCGTAGAGGCAACTCAGGACGCTCAAAGTGGCTTCAACAGATAGAGAAAGGGAAAAAATTCAATGTTCCCAAAACTCAATGAAAATGACATTATCGTGAAGACCATGTTGCAAGATTTCAAACAGCACAGATGACTCATCAAATAGAATTACACATTGACAGATATTTGCTGTCAAATTTTGGTTAACCTAGCCCAGTCAGCATCCGTACGGATGATGTCAGCATTTGTATGGATGATGTCAACATCTGTATGGATGATTTCAGCATCCGTACACTACACATGGCAGGAGAAGGAAGGTGACATGTGGCATGCTAATGTCAGCATGATGTCATAATGGTAACATGGCAGCACCAGAGGCTATCATGTACCACCCAGTTTTGGCATTTTTGGGTCGATCCGTGGACCAATCAGATCGTTCCACATGGTAGTCTGTACAGTCTGTACATTGACGTGGCATGATGACTTGGCAGAGGATAACGTGGCCCAATGAGAGTCTGCCACGTGGCCCATTCATAAGTTGCCACTTGACAGGTGGGAAATTCTCAATTACAGTCCATGAGCAAAATTGCTAAAAAATATATAATTTGGTGGGTTCGCCAAATATGGCGGACCACACCAAACTTGGCCACATTTAAATCGTTGGGATATGGATAGCGCCATCTCTAACTATAGAGAACAAACCATATGCTATAATTATATATTGTAACAATACAAAACCCAAAAGGGGGAGTCCTATGGGTTTGACCCCGGGACCTCCTCCCCCATGTGTGCCTTAATAAATCCTCCCAAACCATCAGGTCATGGGCCTTACATTGTAACCAACACAAAAAAAAAATATTAAATGTTGAGTCTTCCCAGCAGAGAGGGGAGGCGCACGTACAGTACGACCACTTCGACACAAAAAACGATGCAGTCCAATCATCAATGTAGGTTGCAAAGAGGGCATGAAAACTAAGACGAATTTCTTCTTGGTCCTGGGAAAGCCAAAGTCATATCAAGACATGGAGACAGTCATTTTTGGGTAATTCAATGCCACAAATTCAGTGGTGCTATCTGTTTTCTGATATGATCATTATTTATGTAGCTTGATTTTAGAATGAGATATACTTATGTATTTTCCAAATTGTTTTGTTTAGTTAATGAAAGAGCCTACCCATTTGAGATCAAGAACCGGAGACGTAGTCCACCAGGGATGAACTCTGTTATCAAGTTTTGTGTTCATATTTGATGCTTATGTCTCTTCATTTTTTAGTGTTTCCTTCTTTAATGGTGCACTTTAATGTATGCTCATTTAATGCAATTATTTATAAGTCACTCGATGAAAAGATCCTGAATCACTACATCTTCTTCATGCCAAAAACATTGACACTCTAAAACTATTGTTTCTTCCCATACAAATTTCCTCCCTTTGACTTGACTTTCTTGACTCTCACACTTCTCTAAGCTAATTGTACTCATCTCCCATGTTCCCAATAACTATGGGATGTGACTTCTCACACTCACCCTCTTGCATGAATTCAATGATTGACTTTGGGAGCACTCAATCAGAAACTAGAGTTTAATACATAGTCATAATAAAATTCAAGCATGAGGGTGGAATTAATAGACATGGATAATTCTCCCTTGGGCCCCTTGTGGTCATTCTCTTAGACCCTCCCCTCTCTTGTGGATTAATCCATCCCCCATCTATGCCCATGTCCCCTTAGAAGTTGGCATCACATTTTTATTATTTAAACATACAAATAAATTTCACATATTACATATGATCTAGATGGATATTGGTGGCCACCCAACTCTTCCATCTGGCTCACATACAACTTTCATCTTCGTAATTGTTTCTATATTTTCAGGTTCTAAACTTCCAGGGTCGTTTTGAGGCCCTAAACAATGTTTTTTGGGCCTACCACAGTCACACTATCATAGTATTTAGAGTGTGAAAACATAATTTGTATTCCTCAGATAGACCTTTCCAATGGGCTATCGTTCGCCTAAAATGAAGATTGTATGCAAAAGTTATGACCCCAGGAAGTTGATGTATCAACTTACCCCATTGAGGCCCACAAGACTTTTGGTGCTTCATCTCCTAGGGTTAAGTTTTTGGATGTATATGGTTTTATGTTTACTTACTAATGCTAAAAAGGCCTAGAGGCATCATTGTAATGTGATAAGATGAATGTGTGTACCCTCCAGATCTCTTCTCAGAGATTAGCTACAACCATTCGAGCAAGATTGTATTCATTTTGCATTTTGTGGTTTCAACAAATTTCTTTATTGAATAGAAGTTAAGTTTCACTGTATCATTCTTATTTTTCTCTATATATCTGTGTTAATGTTATAGATCTATATTTATTTTCGCTCCACTAATAAATATGGATCAGTGGTATCATTACAGTCTGATATTCATTTGTTTCTCTATGCATGTCCCCAATGAGGTCATAGTATAAGCAGTTGGGACTCAAACCATTTGAGCCTTTACAAGATCGGCCTCGCATAACCTGACGATCGCCCATGGGGGAATAAAAGAGAGAGGACGAGGCAGGAGATCCCTTTAAACTTTTGCTTGAGGAATCCCTCTCATGACAAAGGAACGAGATGATGGATAAACTTGTGCAAATACTTCAACGACTACCAACAAGTGATGCATCTTCCTTAAGTGGAGGCACCACTCCTTTCAAGGTACAAATCAATTTTGATATTCTTATATTTGAAGGTCAAATAGATGTGGATGTTGTATACAAATGGTTAAACCTTATAGAAGGGTATTTTTCTATCCACAACTTTTTCGATAGAGAAAATATTACATTTGCACTCTTTAAGGTCATCCCCCATGTCAAAGATTGGTGGGATACTTTATGTGAGAAAAAGGAAACAAAGGGATCTACATTATTTTTATTTGAACCCACTTGGGGCTCCTTCAGGGATGTTATTAAGGAAAAATACTATCTCCTTGGAAGTTATGATGACTTATTCAAAAGATGGACCACACTTCCACAGGAAAGGGACCAAAGAGTGCTAGAGTTAATCAATGTCTTCCATACCTTGCGCACCAAGATGGGTATCAAAAACGTTGAATGATATCTAGTGATCATGTACCGTAGCGGTATGCATAGATACATCCATAAAAAAATGGATTTTTTATACATCTCGTCCTTGGGCACAACCTATCGATATGTTGTCAAAATCAAGTAGAAGATTAAACAAAAGACGTGATAGTTTGGGTCTACAAACCACTCACAATAGAAGCAGGAAAAAGGTGGCCCCAACCTACAGAACAAAGGCTAGAGCAAGGATGGACAACCTCAAAACAAATAGTAGTCCAAACCACAAACAAATAAGGACAATGGAAAGACAAAGAAAGACATTTGGAAATGGTGTGAGTTCCATAAGATCCCCTGTCATAACATAGTTGAAGGTCACTCAAATAAGTCATTAATGGCTGAGGTGAAAGCCTCTAAATTAGATGTAGTATCTGACTCTGAGTTTGAACCATAAAAATGTTGATGGATCATTGATGTAGAACCCAGTGCCATCTTTTTCACCACAACCAAGGTCCATCCCGATGAAGCTTATGAACTAGAGGAAGGTGAGTGCCTCTTTCATTCACAGAAGTGGGTGAAGGGTACTCCACTGCACTTCATCGTTGATAGAAATAGATAGAGGTACCTCATCCTAGTGGAGGTAATCAAGCAAGTTGATTTTATGACAACACTACACCCACAGTCCTACACCATCATATGGCTCAGCCAAGGGAGCGATCTCTGCGTCAGCCAATAGTATTGCCTAGCCTACAACATCAAGCCCTTCAAAGATTAGGTATTGTGTGATTTTGTTCCCCTTGAATTTTGTGATGTTCATTTGGGCCAACCTTATTTATGGAAATGTCATGTTGTATATGATTCTAGGCCTCATAGTGTTATTATTACTTTGGATAGAAAATTATACAGGATACCCGAGGTAGTCCCATCTACCATCATTTCCTTGATCTTTACCAAGCCATGCAGGAAGGTTATCTCTCAGACCAGGAATTTTATCTTCTTCGTGATTCACGCTCAAAGTGAGCAAAAGTTTGTAGCCACATACATGGCCTCCATAATAGGTCTCTCCACAAAGCAGAAGAAAGTGGATAAGGTCGTGGAAGAATACAAAGACATGTTTTCCTCACCCACTAGGGTACCTCTGAATTTAATGTCAACCACTCAATCGATCTGACCCCTAATGCACCGCTACATACTGGACTAGTCTATCACCACTCTTTATCATAAAATGAGGAAATAAAGTGCCAGATCCAAGAACTGCTCAAAAGGGGGCACATCCACCCAATATCGTCATATTATGGAAGCCCAATCATGTTTGTGCATAAGAAAGATAGAACCTGACAACTCTACATTAATTATCAGGCCCTAAATAAAGTCACAGTCAGGAAACAATACCCAATTCCTCAAATTAATGATCTCCTTGACCATCTCAAGGGGTCCAAATACTTTAGTAAGATTGATATGAATTCTGGCTACCACTAGGTCCCAACAGAGCAGAATAATGTATGGAAGACTTCCTTCAAGTCCAAAGGAGGTCTTTTTGAATGGTTGGTCATGCCCTTTGGCTTGACAAATACCCAAACGAATTTCATGAGGACGATAGATGATATATTGCGGCCTTTCACCAATTCTTTTTTGGTGGTGTATTTGGATGACATCCTCATCTTCAAAAAGAATTGTATGGAACACTTGCAACATATTCAGCATGTTCTACACACTCTGTGAAAACACAAGCTATATGCAAATTTGGAAAAATTATCCTTCAGCATGAACAAGGTCCAGTACCTAGGATACATTGTTGAGGAGAATGGGGTGCATGTCCATCCAACCAAGATCTAGGTCATTCGTGACTGGCCAACCCTGACCACACTCACTAAGATTCATATTTTCTTAGGCCTTGCCTATTTCTATCGCATGTTCGTGTTGCGATTCTCCCACATTGCATGGGCCCTTAGCCAAGTGACTAGGTGTGGTGGCAAGGAAACATTAGTGTGGGGCTAGTCACAACAGAAAGCATTCGATGATTTGAAGTTGTGCTTGTGCTCAACCCCGATGCTCTCATTACCCGACCTGCAACAACCTTTTGAGATTGAGACAGATACTTTCGACTATATTGTGGGTGAAATTCTCACTCAGCATGGACATTCAGTGGCCTATCATAGTGAGACGCTATCAGATATTGTCTGTAATTACCCCACTTATGACAAATAAATGTACTCCATTGTACAAGCTTTTCGCCAGTGGAAACATTACATTCTCAGGAAGGAGACATTCATCCACACTGATCATATCCTTTTCAGTTCATGTAAACAAAAGGAAAATTACAAAATGATCGCCATCCGAAGGGATCCACATACTTGCAGCAATTCCATCTCAACATCAAGTATAAGACATGGAGCACCAACCATGTCATTTACTACCTCAACTGAACTCCAATTTCCACACTAACCATGGAACTACACTCATGTGGACATGATACCTCCGGATGGCCTGAACTCTATGAGAGAGATCCTGAATTTTCCACTACCTACCATATGTTCGGAAAAAACACAGTTGTCACTAGTTTTCATCTATGGGACGAGTTGTTGTGCCATATGGGCCATACATGTGTTCCATCAAGAGAGTGAGAGAATATGATTTGGGAAGCTCACCACAGTTGGGTGGTAGGAAACTTCGACGTAGAAAAGATAGTGGCATTGTTGCAAAAACATTTTTGTTGGTCGAAAATCTGACTGGATGTCAACAAGTATACGAGGTCCTACACAGCCTTCGTCATTGCCAAACCAGTCATTAATAAATAAGGCATGTACACCCCTCTTCCTACTCATGACATGCCTAGGGAATCCATCTCTATGGACTACATGTCGGGCCTTCCTTCAACCAAGCAGGGATATGACTTTGTTTTCGTGGTTGTTGATCGATTTTCCAGGATAGTGATTATGGTTGCTTGCAAGAAGAGAATCACAACAGAGGCCATTGCCAAGACTTCTTCGAATGAGTGTGGGTACATTTTGGGATACCACAAACCATCACCACATATCGGGAAATCTGATTCCTTAGCACATTTTTTTCAAGCCTCTGGTCACAGCTGGACACTAAGCTCACCAAATCCACGACCTTCCACCCCCAAAGGAATGACCAAATCGAGGTTGTCAACAAGATGATCATGCGTATATTTCACATTTACAATTCCAAGAATCAATGCACATGGGATGAGAGTCTTCCCTATATTCAACACAGTTACAACAGATCCATCCATAGCTAAACCAATCATAGCCCCTTTTAGGTGGGGTTGGGATTTCAACCATAGGGCCCCATGGATGTTGCACTACCCCTTGTGTCCACATAGGTAAAATTGTCCCATGTGCAAAGAAAATCCTACAAAGCCACCTGATTCATTGAATGAATCCAACACATCTTCCAACATGTTCAGGATATTTTGCAAAATTCCAATGCCAAGTAAAAGTAGCGCCATGATAAACATTGGGTGCCACAAAAGATTCAGGTGGGAGATAAATTTTGGTTTCACATACAGAAATAATGCCTTACAGGACCCCATCGAAATATTTGTCCTCTCGGCTATGGAAATTACACCAACACCAAGATTGTGGGTGACAATTCTGAGCTCAAAATTCCCCCATTCCTTGGCTTGCAACCAATGTTTAATGTGGACCTCCTTTGGCCATACTTTCCACCCTTATTGGACACCTCGGAGATAGCAGAATAGTTGACACCAACAGAGCTCAACCCTGACTGCATGGAATAGGAATCCACTAATTAGATCATGGACACACAGTTCAAGGGAACTTTCCAACAAAAGTTTCATCTTTATCGAGTTGTCAAAGCAGGGCAACTTCTGCACCAAGGAAAGTGGCTCACCCGAGGCCAAATTCAATAGAAATTTCTTCATATGATGGGGGGATTCAAAATAATGGAGACCATTACTTCCTAAGGAGGGAGGATTGATCTATATCGATATCAGTCTCCACCCACCTCTTCCAACTGGCTCACATACAACTTTCATCTTGGAATTTATAGTTTTCATCTTGGCAGTTTTTTTCTAGCTTTGAGGGTCCTAAAATTTTGGGATTGTTTTGAGGTCGTAACCACACCTTTTGGGCCCACCACATTGACATTTTAGACTAATTAAAAGTGTGATGGAATAATATGTATTCCTTGGATAGACATTTCCAATGGGCTATCGTGCGCCTATAACGGAGATCATATGCAAAATTTACAACCCTAAGAAGTTGATGTACCAACTTACCGCATCGGGGCCCACATGACTTTTGGTGCTTCATATCCTAAGTTTAGGCTTTTGGATGTCTATGGTTTTTTCTTTACTTCTTGATTCTAAAGAGGCCTGGAGGCCTTATTTTAATGTGCTCAGACGAATGCGCATAGCCGCCACATCTCTTCTCATAGATTAGCTACCATCATTTGAGCAAGATTGTATTCATTCTACATTTTACAGTTTTAGCAGATTTCTTTATTGAATAAAAGATAAATTCCATTGTATATTTGTTATTGTTATTTGTATATATGTGTTAATGTTATATATTTTTATTTCATTTTGTTCCAATCATAAATATGGATCAACATCGCTTGGTCGTGGCCACATACTATATCTACATTAAGCATTAATTAAGTTGGGGATTATAATTGGGATGTTACAGGTTTTGTTTCAAACATAAATAATATCTTTATGAATAAAGATTGATATGGTGGGTTCAAAAATCATGATTGACATATCTTTATTAAGGTAATTTGTTGAATTATTTTAGTTTTATTCAATTATTTTAGTTTTATTCCTTTTTTAAAAAACATAAAATATGTTATATATGATCTCGTCCAGTGCATGAGATAAGTAACCATTTATATTTGAAAGGTAATTAGTCGCATAATTTGTTGACATGTAATTTACTTGCATTGTGTAATCATTATTTTGTTGAAACTTGTGATTTGATTGCATCATGTGTAGGTTTTTCTCACCAAAGAAATGCATAAACAAGATATAAAGTATTGGAAGAGAGAAATGGAATGTGTGGACCTGTACACACAAGGTTGATGTGGATGATGGAAATGAAGGCTTTAATTAGACAAAGATCATGGCATAAGATATCTATGGTATATCAATCCTTTGGGTATATTAGTGACTATCTTCTTGAAGTAGCAGCAAATTAGTGTGCCTCTCATTTGGGATGTCAATTCCATCAACAAACATGAAAGGAAGACTTTGTTGGGGAAAGGTAAATGAGAAAAATGAAAGGTGAGAGGATATATAGCTATAATAGTTTATATTAATTTTCATTTTTTGTTTTTTTCTTTTCAATATTGTATGTGTTGTACTTTTTTCCTCAAAATATTTATAACTAGGTCAAAATATGTTTATCAGTTGAAAATACATTTTTAGAATGTTGAGCATACAGCTAAAAAACCATAAGGCTATGTGGGACAATGGCAATAAAGATTGCATCAAACAATTAGATGATAAGAAGAAAACATCTAATTATGAAATAATTGTAGTCTTCCATGTTACTAATGTTTCCTTTAGGAGTGATATGTGTCCAAAGGTATATAAAATTAGATACTTTGTATTTTTGGATGATATACTTGAGTTAGACTATAAATATGTCAAAGTAGTTATCTTTAAGGTCACTTGGTACATGTTACGAATGAATGGATAATATCTTGATAAAACTATTAATGAGAATGATAGTGGAATTACCATGATTAATATAAAGTTATTAGAGCTAGTTACAAAGCCCTATTCCCTTCCAAGTCAATGTCAACCAGTCTTGTATTCACAGGTGCTAGGTAAAGCATGTTGGTCATATGTTGTTAGATATGATCCCAAAAGAAGGCATACCAAGTATATTGTACCATAAGAAGACGATATTGAAAAAGAATAACAAGATGATGTAGAAGAGTAGGCAGTGTTGCACGAAATTGCAAGTAGTCAGAGCTCCCCGGTGTATCGTGGAAAGGGACTAATTGCCTCTCGTGGATCCTTGAAATCTGGAAGTGGTGAGTTTACCAATCACCTATGGGTTTTGGTGTAATGACAGTCGTACTACCAACAAATGGTATTAGAGCTAGAGGTCACAAGTTCGATACACACTCAGCTCGCGCTTAGGGGGAGATTTTTGCACGAAATTGCAAGTAGTCAGCGCTCCCCGATGTATCGTGACAAGGGGCTAATCGCCTTTTGTGCATCCTTGAAATCTGGTGGTGGTGATTTTACCAATCACCTGCGGGTTTTGGTGTAATGGTAGTTGTACTACCAATAGGTAGATGTGTTAGATGAAGAAGTTGAAGAAATTGGAGATGTATATCACACTATTCTTGATTATGACTTCCATGATGATGTTATCAACAATTATAGTGATGATATGTTGTTGTGGACAATCATTTGAATGATATTGATTCTAATGATACATATTTGGACATGCTCATCATAGTCTTGGCATATAAATCTTTGTGGTGTTTATCTAGCCCATTTAAGTCTATTTTTTTAACCATTGCTCGGATACTACTCTGTAACACACCCGACCCCCTAACCTTCATTAGGATGATGGGGCGTACAAAATCCTTCTAATTTCCCTCTAGCTTACCTTTCTTAAACTTAACTCAATCATTGATTATGAGCTCATAGGAAAACATTTGCTCCTCAAGAGCTTTCCAAACACTGTCACTATGCTCGATTCTGAGATATGGAGAGAAAGAATACTATCCCTTGAATTTCTAAGACTTTATACTCAAAGTGATTCCATCAAGACCATGTGGCCTCCATGTGGACCATATCTCACTTGCCAAATGATGTGGATGTTTCCTTAAAAAAGAGGTCCATGGAACCTCACATCCTGGATCTGGGATTACTTAAAGGTTGTATTAAAATTCCTAACCGGATTCAAATGATTTGGGTTTTCCTTTTTATCTAAAAAGGAAGATGCCCACTATCTATGTAGAGTGCTTTAATGTTGAATGAAACCATGTATGGGAATCGTGATGATTCAGATATCTAGAAATCTGAAATGCAATTTAATATTGTTTAAAAGAGAAAGGTCATATCAAGATTGTCAAACTTAACTCCCCTCCTGAATGGAACCACGTTTGAGGAAACCATGACAATCTGGACATCTAGGAGTACAGATTTTTCTTTAAGGATTATGAAAAGGCAGAGAAATATCCATATTCCAAATCGACTGAAGCATCAATGCACATGTCATGCCACACCATCAACCATGTGTCATGCCACATAATCACCCATGTGTCACACCATGTTAGCTTCCACATGTCATGCCACATCAACGTAGACATATCCCACCATGTCAGCATACACATATATTTCAACATTAGAAAGTGGCCACATAAGCATTCATTGGATAATCGATGAAATATGGGGCACATATCTTGAGGAAAAACAAATGGTCTATAATCCAAGGTGATTCACCGATGAACGATCATGATCAATTCTTAGCCAAGTTCCTAATGGATGAAACCTTGATGTGGAACCCATAGATCCATGTTAGCTATTAGAATAGGTATTAAGAAATGCACCTTTAATGGAAATCCAAATGTCGAATAGGGATTGGAACCTTGCCGACTAAATCACAACCATTCAAACATCTAGTAATCTGGGTCATGCTTTCAAAACCCTTTAAAATGAAAGTATGAATCCAGATGCCAAATCGATGTCACTCCCAAATGGAACCACGCAGATGGATCCCTATACATCCAAACATCCTAGGATCCATATATCACCTTAAGTCCTATAAAAATACATGACTGAATCCATATGTCGAACTTAGCTCAGTGCATGACAAAACTGCGTCAACAAAACCATGAAAATCCGGTCATTCGGGAATCTGGGATTTTCCTTGTTGTTGATTTATTTGAAAGTTTGGATTATAGATAGCTCAGATATATCACACTTCAATGGAATTCTCTCCCGGAGCCAACTGAAATTATGAGCCACTTTCTTCTCATTTCCACAACGAACTCCAACCTCCTCAAATTTACTAAGTTAATTCATCAACTTCACACTTATAGGGTTTCGACCCTGAGACATTCGGATTTCTGAGGTGAAAATATTCTAAGAAATATATATAATAGTAGGTTTCATGCAATGCATGCTTACCAAACTAACACCCTTGATATTCAAGAGATACCAACAATGGGGCTTATAACCTTCAAAAGCGAGGCATAACCATGCTATAACCTGAAAACAAGGAATCTAAGAGTTAAGGAAATTCAATAATTCCTAAGCGCATAAAACCTCATCACACACACCTCTTTCTACTAATTAGCTAGTAAATTATTCTTCCACATGCAATTCTCTCAGAGATTGCGCTCTCAACCATAGGGTATTTGTAATATAATTTCAAAAATAAAAATAACCAAAAAGTAGATTATTGGGAATATTGGGTATACAAAGCATAGATTCCTTCCATTCATCACAAATTGCCAAGAGACAATTGCCATTGTTTCATGGAAAGTTGCATAGGAGATCTAGCTAAAGCAAGTACAAACAAAGCTTATCAAGAAAAGGAAGAGAGATACACAATGAAGAATGAGAATCAATGCATATTATTATCTTATCAATGAGTGAGTGATCTTCACTCATGTAGGCAATGACATCCTACAATTAGGAATGCATGTATAATCGTGATGGTCTAAGATTAGAAAGTCTAAAATAGAACTAGTCAGTTAACTCCCAATGAACTAGTCGTAAATTCTAAAATAGACCTAGTCAGTTAACTCCCAATGAACTAGTGTTAAAGTCTAAAATAGAACTAGTCAGTTAACTCCCACTAAACTAGTGTTACTCCCACTGAACTAGTGTGCCGAAAATAGAAATTTCTCCAACACCCCCCTTGAACATCACTATGGAGTAAAAAATGAGTCACGACCACTAGGCCATTTTAGGTACTCGTGTACAATGCAACTAATGAACACTGAATAAAAATGAGGAAAGAAGAAAACCATGTGGGAACAAAACCCCCCCTCAAAATATAATGTATCAAAAGAAGAAAATGATAGTTTCTAGGCAACTGTGTTCTTCATTGCAAGAAGATCCCGCAAAGTCTGAAACTTCTGCTCACTGAAATTCTTCATGAAGATGTAGAAATATTTATGGATCTGATGAAGTCCTTTGGAAACCTATCTAGCCTTGTACCTCTTGATCCTATGGACCCATCTATACCTGAAAATATTCCTTTCTGGTGGAAGTGGAACCAGATTCCAAGTTTGGTTCTATAGGAATGAATCATACTCCTTCTGCATGGCTACTTTCCATAATGGATTTCCCACAACCCTATTGTAGGTCTCTGGATCAGTAGATTGAACCATATAGCAATGCATGGGCATCGCAGGTTCTAAAGTTGGAAATACATGAGAAGGATCCTCATGCTGAGATCGAGTCCTCCTTGAATCCAATGGATTCCCTACAAGGTTGTCTGCTTCCTGAAATGTGCTATGTGCCTTCTTGGGCATATGTTGAAGCTTCGACATTGGCTTCTTATCTGGTTGTACTACTTGCTTATTTCCATGTACAAAATCTGAGTGTATGGAATCATCTCTGATGTCTAAAACTGATGGAAGCACAAGAGTATATGCATGTTGCACTGGATGCACATGCAAAGTACTCTCCTTATGTGTAAGTAGAATAGAAGAGTCATCGTTAGAAAACTTAGTGAATTTATACAACCTTGACTTGTGATCCACCTCACAAATTGCAATGATGGAATTGTCATGCATGCCAATTATTGAAACTGAATCTGATGTAAATTCAACCTTTTTACATTTCTAAGTGATCTGATAAACTGAGACCAGATTCATAGAAATCTTTGGAACATGTAAAACATTCTCAAAACTGCCATTTTGGAGTTCCACTCTCCCTTCTCCTACCACTGCTACTGAAGTATCATCCCCCATGAGAATAAGGGGTCTTGAGCATGGACTCAAAGAAGTAAAAACTTCCTCTTTAGCTGCCATAGGATGTGATGCGCCATAATCTATAATCCATGAATCAGATGAGGAACTAATTACAACTAGATAATGATGATTACCTTTCTTAGGAGAATGATCTTCTTCCTTCTGCTTCTTGACTCCCTCTGGAATGAAGTTTCCAAGGTTGTTTTGTTGAAGCGGTTGTGCCATAAGATCGATCTGTTTCTTCATGCATGTGGATTCTTCATGATTCAGTTTATTGCAGTAAGTGCACTGTTTTCCCTTCTTCTTCTTCTTGGAATCTGAAAAAGTCTTTGGAACCTGAAGAATCATCAAAGGGTTTGGAATATCCATCCTTCTCGTTCTGTTTGGATGACTCTTTTCCATCATGCATGGTGAGTGCATGTAATTTGGGATATTTCATTAGGCCCATCTGTATGAGTTTTGTCTGCTCTTGTGTAAGAGACTCAATGAACTGATCCAACGTAGGCATTTTCCAATTTGTTCCAAAAAGACATTTGCCATAATGGAAATTGGAGACATATACAGCGTATTTTGGTCCTAGATTGGCAAAGATTGTTAGAATAAGTTGTTTATCTTGTGTAGACTTGTCAATACCACATTCACTCAAGCTCAAAATCAAAGATTTAAATTTAGTAAAGAAATCTTGTATATTATCAAAACTTTTAGGGTCTAAGGTATTCAACTCTACTTCAAGCATATGACCTCACATCTCATCCTGCTTTCCAAAGAGTCCTTCTAGGGTGGTCCAAATCTCGTTTGGAGTCTTGCATGCAACAATATGAAACAATAAATCAATGGATATTAACTCAAGAAGTAGTCTTGTAGCCTCATCCTTACAGTTCGCCCATCTCATCTTCTCAATCGCTAATGTAGGTTCTGTTTCTGTTGCCATCGTCAAATTATACAGTCCTTTCCTTCTGAGTTGGAATTCTGCCTTGGGATTCAAATCAAAATAATTGTAAGGTGTGAGGATTACCACCAAGTTTGACTGTATAATAGTTGTCATATCCATCTCTCCCACCATTTCTAATAACCCCTAAAAATTTACTCTCAATCTACAAGTGACAAATTAAGAAATCAAGACAAAAATGACACTTTCAGTGAAAATTCGTATCAGTTTCAAGAGATGATCTTGTGGCTTGCTTTATGAGCAAACGGTGAGGAATCTCGCCAAACGATTGAGAACTCACTTCCAAAATGGGTCAATTTACTTTACAGGTGGGTCGTTTCCTCAAAAAATTAATATTTTGGGAGTAATCACTACTCAAAAGTACGACCGCGGATTTGTATCAATTTCATGAGGCTATCTTGCGGCTTACTTTCTGAGAAAACGGTGAATAATCTCGTCAAACAGTTGAAAACCCACTTCCAAAATTGGTCGATTTACTTGCATAGTGAATTGTTTCCTCAGAAACATAATATTTTTTTAGGAATAACTATTGAAAGTTACGACACAGATTTAACTCATCGAAACTCCGATTTTCCTTATTCTTTGGCTTGTCTGGCTTGCTCCAAGCAGCATAACTCCGATACCATGTTAGTGTTTCATGGAAAGCTACATAGGAGATCTAGCTAAAGAAAGTACAAACAAATCTTATCAATAAAAGGAAGAGAGATACACAATGAAGAATGAGAATCAATGCATATTATTATCTTATCAATGAGTGAGTGATCTTCACTCATATAGGCAATGACATCCTATAATTAGGAATGCATGCATAATAGTGATGGTCTAAGATTAGAAAGTCTAAAATAGAACTAGTTAGTTAACTCCCAATGAACTAGTCTTAAATTCTAAAATAGAACTAGCCAGTTAACTCCCAATGAACTAGTGTTAAAGTCTAAAATAGAACTAGTCAGTTAACTCTCACTGAACTAGTGTTACTCCTAATGAACTAGTGTGTCGAAAATAGAAATTTCTCCAAAAACAATAACCAATAAGGAAATTCGGTGCATGTAGAGAATACAAATCATACATGCGTTCCATCTCTCTTATATTTTTTCTCATAACCCATATATTTTCATAGACTACACAAGCAAATAAATTGTATAGATTAAACTGACATAAAAATCAACTGAGAATAAATATGCACTTATTTGTTCATAAGTTTTTGGTCAAACCCACTAACTGAGGGTGAGCACTTTTCCAACTAACCATAGGCTCAGTTGCACTAGTCCTCTATACAACTATCCACCTCGTTCCAGGACATGATACCACCGAGGAAACCTAGAACTCTCAAGGCAATTATTGGATGTGAAAGCCACTCTCTCACATAAACAATCAACAACATAAACCCCTTCCTACCCACCATGCTAGGGAATCCATGAACTTTATTGATGCCTTCCCAACTGGATTTACTTGGCACAAGGGAGTCCCTTCACTTCCTCTACAATCCCTCAATTCCCTCCCCTCTCAGTGTCATTTTCCTTTCCCAACAAGCATCTATTTGAAACCCTCTAGCTTAAGTCAGGTTCAGGGTTCTCTGCTTGAATTTCATAGTCCAATTCTATGCTTCAGAGAGCTTATTCGCTTGGTAATTTCCCCTGCTTGTGACATGATTTCTATCTGCTATGTCTTCTTGTGAGTTCTCCCCACTGCTACTCTTTTCTAGAACTATCTCTTCTTTTGTTTTTCTGTCTCTGGAACCCCTTGTGCATTCTCTATGTTTTTCCTTCCTCCAAGAAGATTTCTGATTTCTATACATTTTTGGGTCAATCATGGAGATCTAGGTGGGTACCTGATGTACCCTCGATGAAATTGTTTATCTTTCCTCACCATTTATCCATACTTCCATTATCATGGATGATTGGTTGTTCAACTATGAACCCCCTTCATTCATTGGTTTTTGGAAAAAAGGAAAGAGAGAATTCAAAATTAACTTTTGGAAATTAAACAAAATGACTCTTTGGTGAACGTCAACTTCTTGGTAGTCAAGATAATACCCCAATCCCCTCACCAATTTCCTCTTGTGGTATCATGGCCAATACAAGTGCTCCATCCTTCAGTCATCGTGTCGAAAAGTTTTTACATTAATTAAACAAAATACATTCGCATTGTTTTTTTTTCTAATCTTTAAGTCATAATTATAATTACGGACTAGGGGAAAACAAGGTGTTACATATTTCCTATAACCAAGTTGCTCGACTTTTTATCCTCCATTATTTTTCTTTTTCCTCTTCTTTTCTTCCAAGATTTTTATATCAGATTTGTTATCTTCAGTTAGGAGTTCAAAGCCCTCTTTATTATAACACAATTCGAGTTGTTCTTCAATATCCAAAAGGGGCCATTCATCTTTCTTCATTTTCTCCACTGGCCACTTGATGGCTACTTTTTTCCCTTTTTAGAATTTGTTGAAACTAAATAGGGGTCGATTCTAGGGAAGAACCGTCAAATGGTTCCCAAACCTCCTTAATTTTTCTCAAGAAATGCTCATTTTTTGACCAATTTGGATTCAATTTGAAGAAACTGATTGGCTTCTTATGATTGGGTACTTGATGTACAAAATCAAGATA